>CM065592.1:300558664-300623584 GCA_033119425.1 Bufotes viridis
CCAGACATTTCATCTGTCGGCGCTGTGCCTCAATGGCAGCTTCCATCTCTGCTCTCTTGGCAGCGAATTGTTTCAGCTAAATCCTTTCGTTTGGCTGAAGTACTTGAGGACTCTGATATGTGGCTGGCACTTCTGCTAGAGAAGGAAGTCTCACTTGAGCTTGTGGTTCCACCTAAGGACTAAGCTCGTTCATTCTCTTTCTTGCTTTAACTTCATCATAGTTTGCAGATGATAGTTCTCTCATGAGCTTTACAAAATCTTTAATGACAGCAGTACATGTGTCCATCTTCCTTACAATATCCTGGGAAGATGTCGTAAACGACCGCAGGTTGACATATGCTGCCATAAGCTCTGATTCAGATTCTTCGACCGTATCTACCATGTCACTCAAGTTCCTTTTTATACTTTCTTTCTTTAGCTTTCTACGAATGCCTATAATGTATAATTTCCACCTATCATACATTTGGGTGAACTTTTTCTCTTTTAATGCTTATTCTTGCTCCAAATTATCCAGCATCTTTGAGGTCAGTTTTCTAACTCATGGTAAACGTCTTAGTTCATTTGTTTGGGCTATATTTGTTTGAGGCAAGACTAATGTTGCATCAGACTTTCCTGGCTCAGACAAGTTTCCTTGCTCTTCACCTTATATCTTATCTATCTTTGTTTCCTCTAACAGCAGCATGGTAATACTAGGCTCAGACATTTTACTTTCAATGCTATAACAATCAATACAAATAATAAGATGACTTTCACTTTAAATGCAATACTGACAAATGCAGAAATAAATGACATAACATATTGCAGATCAAATCACTTTATGTGCAATAGCAATAAATGCAGGCAATAAATGACTTCCGCTTTAAATACTTTATAGTCCGTGTACTACAACTGTCATTTGTTTTACTTCAAAGTCTTGTATTCCTGTACACGAAAATGTATCTTTATGTCAAAACCTATGTGCAATGATAAGTAATAAAAGGAAAGCTCTGACCTTATTCTGAAGAGCGGGAACAAATGTCAGTCTTAAAGGAGACTTGTCTTTTCTTGATGTGATGCAATGCTTGCGCTGACTTGCGATGCTCTGTGCTGACTTGTGATGTGCTGGCTTAGATACACTGCTTGTGATGTTCTGTGCTGACTTGCGATGCGTTGGTTTGGATACGCTGCTGCAGTCTTTGGGCCTAGTGGTGGGAAACTAGCTGGCTACAGTACTTGGCCTCTTCGTGGGGCAGGAGGGTTGGAGCTCTTTCTCTGATTGTCTTGCCTGTGCTGTTCTGCCACTTTAAGGGTTCCTGCTTCAGTTTGACTAATGCACACATTCTATGGCCTTTATGGTAGCTCCGCTGAGGTGTCTTTGCTTGCTCACTCAGGGAACAGTTGCAGCATGGCGGTATATACTGGCGCTCCGCTGCTCTAATGTGCTATTTACTGTGCAAGTTGAGGAGCGCTATCGTTTTGCCCTCTGAGGGTAATAGTTGCACTGTGGCAGGTGCAGCACAAGGAAGTGCCTTATGCGCTGTGGCATTCGAAGAATTTTGGTATCTCTGACTTTTCTAGTCTAACCCGACTGTCTGTTACTCTCTGATTCCTCTAGTGCCTTTCTATGGAAGCAGTAGGTTTAAAGAGCACACCAAATGCTTGAATTAACGCCTTTATTAACTTAAACTTTACTTCATATATAATGATGCTGCCTCCGCAGCAGATAGTCTATGTACAATACACGTGTGGAATAAAATATCACAAAATGGCAGTTTAACTGTTCAATCTTGTCATTCAACATAAAATGGTGGATATTTTCTCTCTTTAGTATCTGTACTTTCACTTTCTGTTATTTAAGCACTTTTTTGATCTCTCTGAGAGGTATATCTGAGGCTTAACCAATAGTTTCACTTGCTATATATGATCTGGTATGAGCAGTTCGCAGACTGTACGTAGTTTGCATAGTTTTAATGCTTTCATGCAATTTGGTCGCAATTTGGTATTTGCTATTTGTTTGCTTATTGCATACTGTTAATTTGGTGGAACTATTTTGGCCTCTTTGTTTCCATAAAACTGAACTCTCAGTGGAGTGAATGTCTGATCAGTGTAATGGATTCTAGCAGCTCCTGCTAGGGAATTTCCCAGACAGGCTCAGTGTGAGGCTGTCTGTGATTGACCAAGACTCCGGCTCAGTGTGAGACTGGCTGTGATTGGTTAAGACTCCTCGGCAGTGACAACAGTTTAACTCTATGATTTCTGCTGTGTCACTGAGCTTACCTTACATATAATGAATCTTACATAGAAACATAGAAACATAGAAACATAGAATTTGTCGGCAGATAAGAACCATTTGGCCCATCTAGTCTGCCCAATAGACTGAATACTATGAATAGCCCCAGGCCCTATCTTATATGAAGGATGGCCTTATGCCTATCCCATGCATGCTTAAACTCCTTCACTGTATTTGCAGCTACCACTTCTGCAGGAAGGCTATTCCATGCGTCCACTACTCTCTCAGTAAAGTAATTCTTCCTGATATTACCTTTAAACCTTTGCCCCTCTAATTTAAAACTATGTCCTCTTGTAGCAGTTTTTCTTCTTTTAAATATTCTCTCCTCTTTTACCGTGATGATTCCCTTTATGTATTTAAAAGTTTCTATCATATCCCCTCTGTCTCTTCTTACTTCCAAGCTATACATGTTAAGGTCGTTTAACCTTTCCTGGTAAGTTTTGTCCTGCAATCCATGTACTAGTTTAGTAGCTCTTCTCTGAACTCTCTCCAAAGTTTCAATATCCTTCTGCAGATATGGTCTCCAGTACTGCACACAATACTCCAAATGAGGTCTCACTAGTGCTCTGTAGAGCGGCACGAGCACCTCCCTCTTTCTACTGGTAATGCCTCTCCCTATACACCCAAGCATTCTGCTGGCATTACCTGCTGCTCTATGACATTGTCTGCCCACCTTTAGGTCGTCTGATATAATGACCCCTAAATCCCTTTCCTCAGATACTGAGGTTAGGACTGTATCACTGATTTTATATTCTGCTCTTGGGTTTTACGCCCCAGGTGCATTATCTTGCACTTATCAACATTAAATTTTAGTTGCCATATTTTTGACCATTCCTCTAGTTTTCCCAAATCCTTTTCCATTTGGTGTATCCCTCCAGGAACATCAACCCTGTTACAAATCTTTGTGTCATCAGCAAAAAGACACACCTTACCATTGAGGCCTTCTGCAATTTCGCTGATAAAGATATTAAACAATATAGGTCCCAGAACAGATCCCTGAGGTACCCCACTGGTAACAATACCATGGTCTGAATATACTCCATTGACTACAACCCTCTGTTTTCTGTCCTTCAGCCACTGCCTAATCCATTCAACAATATGTGAGCCCAAGTTCAAACACTGTAGTTTATTGATAAGCCTTCTATGTGGGACAGTATCAAAAGCCTTACTAAAGTCCAGATAAGCGATGTCTACTGCACCTCCGACATCTATTATTTTAGTCACCCAATCAAAAAAGTCAATAAGATTAGTTTGACATGATCTCCCTGAAGTAAACCCATGCTGTTTTTCATCAATCAACCCATGAGTTTTTAGATTTTCCACAATCCTCTCCTTGAGTATGGTTTCCATTAATTTCCCCACTATTGATGTCAGGCTTACCGGCCTATAGTTGCCCGATTCCTCTCTACTACCTTTCTTGTGAATTGGCACAACGTTTGCTAATTTCCAGTCTTCTGGGATGACACCTGTTACCAGTGATTGGTTAAATAAATCTGTTAATGGTTCTGCTAGTACACCTCTAAGCTCTTTTAATAGCTTTGGGTGTATCCCATCAGGCCCCTGTGATTTATTTGTATTAATTTTAGACAGCTGACTTAGAACCTCTTCCTCTGTAAAGACACATGCATCAAAGGATGCATGAGTCTTCCTCCCTAACTGAGGTCCTTCTCCTTCATTTTCCTTTGTAAAAACTGAACAGAAGTATTCATTGAGGCAGTCAGCTAGTTCTTTATCCTCTTCCATATACCTTCCTTCTTTTGTTTTTAATTTGGTAATTCCTTTTTTAATTTCCTTTTTTCATTTATGTATCTGAAGAATGTCTTATCACCTTTTTTCACTGACTGAGCTAATTTCTCTTCTGCTTGAGCTTTAGAAGCTCTTATAACTTGCTTGGCCTCTCTCTGCCTCATCTTATAGATTTCCCGGTCATCCTCGTTTTGGGTGTTTTTATACTTACTAAATGCCATCTTTTTGTTTTTAATAATTTTGGCCACTTCTGCTGAGTACCACAGTGGTCTCTTCCTTTTTGCTTTTACTGAAGAGCCTAATGCACTTTTCTGTTGCCTTCAATAGTGCCACTTTGAAGTAGTCCCATTTCTCTTGGACTCCATTGAAATTGTTCCAGTCTGATAGGGACTCGTATACCACTGATCTCATTTTAGAAAAGTCTGTTTTCCGAAAATCTAAAACTTTTGTTTTTGTGTGGAGTGACTCAGTCACTGTACTTATACTAAACCACACTGACTGGTGATCACTGGATCCTAAGCTTTCCCCTACAGTGATATCAGATACCAAATTGCCATTTGTGAATACCAAATCTAAAATCGCCTCCTTCCGGGTTGGCTCCTCAACTACTTGCTGTAGAGATAATCCCAGTAGGGAATTTAGAATGTCTGTACTCCTGGCAGAACTATCTTAAAGGAATATTATCTTTTCTGCTTCTGTGAACATAATATATAACTGTTACATGACATCCAAAACATGAAGTCACAGTAAATAACTCTGCTTTTGTCTTTAACATATAAACATATGAACTGTATTAAGGTTATTAGCAGGTCAAGCTGTATAAACACATAAGCCATATTAGCAACCTACTGTAGGACAGGTCTTTGCTGGCCATCTACACCTGTCATCTGCATGTCATACGGACTCACAGTATTATTTCACTACCACAGCAGACTCCCTATGGGTGTTACTGCAAGGCACAATGTTCTACACCACTATAAAGGCTCTCTGCAGCCAGGAAATAGCCAGTTTTTAAGAAATTCACCCCAAATAAATTCAGATCAAACCAATTTTTTTCCAAAAAATTCGGCGAACCGGCGAATCAGATTTTCATAGTATTCCTCCTGCTGCTCATCCTTGCTGCTTCAGCCTTTCAGTGGCATCCACACCGTCTTCACTGCCCCCTCCTAGTGGGTGCCTTTTTTTTTTTTTTTAGGAAGCAACAAAACACCACCATACACTCCACAGATATAACAGTCTCCCTGATGATGACTCGTGTGAGAACAAACAGCATTTCGACTGAATGGGAGGAGGAGATTCAAATAGAGGCAGAAGAGCCCATGCATAGCTGTGTTAATTGTAGTGGTGATGGCACGTGTAGTCACAGTGGTGATTGGGAGAGAATTGGGAGGAGGAAATCACAGTCTGATAAAAGTGGCGAGGAGAGTGAGGACTATAATGATGATTGTGTGTTAGACAGAACCTGGGAGAGGGGTCAGGGTGCTGAGGTAGAAAAGGAGACATCAGAGGAGAAGGGTGGTGGCTATGGTGGTATAGCTACAATTTTTGAAAGGACTAGCAGTAGAGATGAGCGAACACCTGGAAGTTCGGGTTCGGGAAGTTCGGCTGAACTTCCCGAAAATGTTCGGGTTCGGGATCCGAACTCGATCTGAACTTTATCCCGAACCCGAACCCCACTGAAGTCAATGGGGACCCGAACTTTTAGGCACTAAAAAGGCTGTAAAATAGTCCAGGAAAGGGGTAGAGGGCTGCAAAAGGCAGCAAAATGTAGGTAAATCCCCTGCAAACAAATCTGTATAGGGAAATTAATTAAAATAAAATAAAATAAATAAAAATTACCTAACATTAATTGGAGAGAGGTCCCTCAGCAAGGAATCATGCTTCATATCACCCACCACTGGAGAAGGCCACTTTCAGTTATTTCGGCCCAGCACCCAGACCGAGGATACAGGTCCCACTGCAATGAATCATGCGTCATATCACCCACCACTGGAGAAGGAACTTTCAGTTATTTCGGCCCAGCACCCAGACAGAGGAGAGAGGTCCCACAGCAAGGAATCATGCGTCATATCACACACCACTGGAGAAGGCCACTTTTAGTTATTTAGGCCCCAGCACCCAGACAGAGGAGAGAGGTCCCACAGCAAGGAATCATGCGTCATATCAACCACCACAGGAGAAGGCCACTTTCAGTTATTTCGGCCCAGCACCCAGACCGAGGATACAGGTCCCACTGCAATGAATCATGCGTCATATCACCCACCACTGGAGAAGGAACTTTCAGTTATTTCGGCCCAGCACCCAGACAGAGGAGAGAGGTCCCACAGCAAGGAATCATGCGTCATATCACACACCACTGGAGAAGGCCACTTTTAGTTATTTAGGCCCCAGCACCCAGACAGAGGAGAGAGGTCCCACAGCAAGGAATCATGCGTCATATCAACCACCACAGTAGAAGGCCACTTTCAGTTATTTCGGCCCAGCACCCAGACCGAGGATACAGGTCCCACTGCAATGAATCATGCGTCATATCACCCACCACTGGAGAAGGAACTTTCAGTTATTTCGGCCCAGCACCCAGACAGAGGAGAGAGGTCCCACAGCAAGGAATCATGCGTCATATCACACACCACTGGAGAAGGCCACTTTTAGTTATTTAGGCCCCAGCACCCAGACAGAGGAGAGAGGTCCCACAGCAAGGAATAAGGCGTCATATCACCCACCACTGGAGAAGGCTCAATGAAAGAAAAAATTCCAATATACGTATCTTCCAAAATGCTGCAGTCCTTATGAAGAGGTGGGTAGGTCTCTAGTCAACAAGTTTAAATATTAAATGGACCGCGCAAAAAGTACTTCTTTTCTCACACCAAAGGGAATACTCCTTGACCGATCTTTGACATCAAGCTCACACTGCTTCCTTTCTTATGTATCGATCTGTACAGATTGAAAAGAACCACACATAGTGAAGTATTGCCAGTTAAAACCTGCAGACACTCTGAGTGTCTGCAGGTTTTAACTGGCAATACTTCACTATGTGTGGTTCCTTTCAATCTGTACAGATCGATACATAAGAAAGGAAGCAGTGTGAGCTTGATGTCAAAGATCAGTCAAGGAGTATTCCCTTTGGTGTGAGACTGGAGAAGGCTACTTTCAGTTATTTCGGCCCAGCACCCAGACAGAGGAGAGAGGTCCCACAGCAAGGAATCATGCGTCATATCACCCACCACTGGAGAAGGCCACTTTCAGTTATTTAGGCCCCAGCACGCAGTCAGAGGAGAGATGTCCCACAGCAAGGAATCAGGCGTCATATCACCCACCACTGGAGAAGGCCACTTTCAGTTATTTAGGCCCGGCGCCCAGATTGAGGAGAGGTTCATTCAACTTTGGGTTGCACCGCAAGATCATGGTAAAGTTAAAAAAATGAGGATTCAATAAAGAAGTGCCCCGGAGTATAAGAATACATGGTTGAGGGAGAGGCAGTTATAAATATCTATTCTGCACAAGGGAGGCACAGGTCCCGTGGGATCCATGCCTGGTTCATTTTTATGAACGTCAGCTTGTCCACGTTGGCTGTGGACAGGCAGCTGCGTTTGTCAGTAATGACGCCCCCTGCCGTGCTGAATACACGTTCAGACAAAACGCTGGCCGCCGGGCAGGCCAGCACCTCCAAGCCATAAAATGCTAACTCTGGCCACGTGGACAATTTGGAGAACCAGAAGTTGAATGGGGCCGAACCATCAGTCAGTACATGGAGGGGTGTGCAGACGTACTGTTCAACCATGTTAGTGAAATGCTGCCTCCTACTAACACGTTCCGTATCAGGTGGTGGTGCAGTTAGCTGTGGCGTGGAGACAAAACTTTTCCACATTTCTGCCATGCTAACCCTGCCCTCAGAGGAGCTGGCCGTGACACAGCTGCGTTGGCTATCCTGAGTTTCTAGGGGTGACAATTAGCATAGCTAAGCCCCTGATGTAGGATATAGCAAAAAAAACTAGTATTGATGGATTGATGGACTTGGTGGCAGCATGTTCTGGTGCACCACAAGTAACAAAATGGCCGCCGATCACCCCAGAAAATAAGTGACAGAAAAACGCTCTGTGCAGCCTAAAAACCAGTGAGCAAGTAACTAGCAGAAGTTGAATCATTCACAGCTGTAGATCAATCACTTCATTAGGTGCTGTTGCTGACTTTTCCCTGCCTAATCTCGCCCTCACAGAAGCTGTGTCCTCTCCCTACACTAATCAGAGCAGTGTGACGTGCGGCACTACGTGACTCCAGCTTAAATAGAGGCTGGGTCACATGCTGCACTTGGCCAATCACAGCCATGCCATTAGCAGGCATGGCTGTGATGGGCTCTTAGGGCAAGAAGTAAAACGCTAGCTGATTGGCTGCTGTGCAGCCCTTCAGAAAGCGGGAAGTATTTGCTGAACAACGAACCCGAACCCAAACTTTTTTGAAAAAGTTCGGGTTCGGGTCCGTGTCCCAGACACCCCAAAATTCGGTACGAACCCAAACTATGCTCGAACTGTTCGCTCAAAACTAACTAGCAGTTCTAAATCTGCTTCTAATATAGTCAACTCCAGAACTAGTAATGCCTCTTGTACTTAGACAGCAACACCCAGTTTCTTTCAGAAGGCTGCCACACAAAACCACAGTTGTTTGCAAGTGGCTTCCTATTTGTGGAGCAGAGAACCGAACCCTCGCAGCATGTATGCCTTCCATCTATGAGGCTAGCCACTTGTAGGTTATCCACCATCTTGGAACCACTTATTTTACCAGCATTAGGACCCTCCTGTTAATCAGGAGGTTGATAATTCCCATTTATGTGAGTAGTATCCATCTGGATAAACTTCTTACAGACCCCTAAGACTCTTCATATTTATCATGTACTTCCCCTGATAATCCGCAGTTGTCCTGGCGGTGAAACATGCATGTATGTAGGGAATCTTATAATATAGGGACATAAAGTCCTAGCAGTGTATAAGGACAGGTTCCGGATGGGGTCGCCCTTATCAGGACGAGTGCCCTGTGGTCAGGCTGCTATCTATTCTTTAGTGTTAGGGTACAGTGGTCAGTCAGACGCAGGGCATTCTTAGGGGCCCTACATGTGGATTTCATCACTGCCACATCTCCACTGATGGACCGTCATCTATTTCAAGGTGCCACATTCATCGTGTGACAAGGCACTCATCAATCTGTTCCTGGTAGGAAAAGCTGGTATTACGGTGCCGCTGTGCACCAAGTATTTTTATATCCACATATTTGTTGGGGATCATGATATTGGATTGAGGTGTGCTTACCTGTGGTCCCCAAATGGTATTTTTGCACTTTAATGTGACATATTGATTTTACTGTTACACTATTAAAAGTTATATTTTAGGATTACCTTCTGAGTAGAGATGAGCGAGCATTTAAAAAAAGTCCGTTGTTCGGGGTTCGGGTGGTGGTTAATCGCGCATCCCGTTATGGATTCCACTATAGCGCATATGGAATCCATAAGGGGCGGCTGCCACCTACCCGAACTGTTGCACAGCCGAAGGACCTGGGGTGACGTCACTGTCATGTGATCAGTGCAGGGGGCGCGGCTCAGCACGGGATCAAATCCCACGTCAGCACTCAAGCACTCAAGTGGTCTTCATTCCCTGTGCTGGCAGCAGCCTCAGGTAATGAAGTGCATATGCGCCAGTGCGAGTGCATGTGCATGCGCATGTGCAGTTCATTCCCTGAGACTGCTCCCAGCACAGGGAATGAAGACGTAATCAAGGAGACCAAACTGCATATTGGAACAGCTCTTGAGGCAAAATCCTGGTGATGGAATCCCTTTAACTCCCACCTGGCCACGCTGCTGATGGTGTAGTCCAAGGGTCAGCAACCTCCGGCACTCCAGCTGTGATGAAACTACGACTACCAGCGTGCACACTTGCTTGGTTGTTCTCAGTACTCCCATAGAAGCAAATGAAGCATCCTGGGAGCTGTAGTTTCACCACAGCTGGAGTGTCGGAGGTTGCTGATTCCTTATGTAGTCACTGCTGTATTTCAGGATAAATTTGATTTGCCGCAAAGCCGAATTTCCTCATGCTTTGTTTTAGCAAGTCGATTTAATCTTAAATTGTGTAAAAAACAAAAAAAAAAATCATAGTTACCTCCTACATTTGCTCTCAATAGCCTGGCCATCACCATCTTGCTTGAAGATCTCACACTAAATCCTGTGTGCGGTGACATATGACGAGATTCTGCACCAGATCGTCAATCAAGATCCCATCGCAATAAAATAGAGGTAAATATTTTTAATTTTTTTATTTTTTTTATTTTACACTCTGTTATTTCCATTAGTTGCTGCAATCAACGTCATTGCACACACTACTTACAAAAATATGAAGTAATTTGTCACAAAGCAAATTTTTTTGTAAAATTCGGCGAAGAAGCAGAATTAAATTATTGAACACTTTGCTCATCACTACTAGCCACCATTATTTATTACAAAAAGCCTCTCGTTGTACAGAATGTATGTGGGCCTCTCCTTACAATTGTCATTGTGCACTAGGTGCACATCACTGTGGGCACCTGGGGTAGCTGTTATGGACAGGGACAGTACATGTCTTTCACGGCCCACTGGGTCAATGTCTTTCGCAGTGAGGCAGCACCCCAGCAACAAGGCCAGTTACTTCTCATACCTCCATGTTTATGTCAGACTGGGTCCCACACCAGTAACTCATCTGCCTTCTCCACCTCTTCCTCCATGGATATCCTCCCATCCCCAACAACAAGAACAAGGCACAGCTTCGCTTTCACTACACTGGCTTGCAGAAGGTGCTGACAATATCCAGGAGGCTGTCCTCATATTTCAGCCATTCTTATGAGACAAGGAATGGTCTCCTAGAACAGCAGCGACAGAATTTTTTGCTGTTACACCTCTTAATCCACAATGTTCCAACTCACTGTAGTTACACTATGCACATGCAAAAGTGTCTGTATGAGCAGTCATGAATGACTGTGTCATGCACCAGACCACCTCGGCAGAGAATATGTGTTGTTTCGAAGTCAGGCAGTATTAGCTCATTCCAGACATCTTTTACCTCCTAAAGTCCTTTAAAGAGGCCAGAAAATGTTTCAGTCGAGACATCTGTGTCATGAATGATGTCATCCTCCTGATGTTTATCTTACAACAGATGCTGACGTTCATGCAACAGGGGCAGTTACAACATTTTGCTACCCACCCTGTGCCTGTCGGGGACCCACAAGGAGAAGTCCTATGGAGGAGAAGACAGAGGATGAGTAGCTGTGATTGGAGGAGGAGTCGGAGGAGGTGAAGGGGTAGCATGATGGCAGCAACACCAAGTCATGGGGGCAGAGCCAGAAAGAACTAGCTCCTTTGGCATGCCGGCCAGAATGGCAAATTCTGTGCTTCCTTGTTTACTGACAGGCCTATCATTCACATCAAGCAGTCTGATGGTTACTGGGTGCCATGCTTTTAGACCCTCAAAGCAAAATGGGAAATGTTTTCCTCCTGCGGAAAGGAAACCAAATTACTTTGTTACCAGGAAACACCATGACCACAACTTGCTACAGCTTCATCTGCGGCAGACGACTGCTGCCAATGTGTCTGAAAGATAGGCCCCTCTCCACTCACCGTACAATTACCCAGCAGCACAAGCAGCGAATGCACTGCAGCCAGTCCAGTCTCTACAAACGTGATGTAACAGACAGAAAAAACTGGGACCACATGTTATAAGTGGGTCCCAATTAACAGAAGACGGGGCAATACAAGTAGATGGGATCAGCAATACCACAGTGCAAAATAGTGTCCCACAGAACCATAAACCACAGTGCAGCACAATATACTGCCCTGAAAGCTATCCCTCTGTGCCGGCCACCCATAGCTGCCACTTTCTGTGTTCCTCCCCCAGTTACAACAGGTCAAAATATGGAGCAGCGGGCTTAAAAGGTTAGATACAGGACCCCAGCAGTTAAATTCAGGAGGGCATGTGCATTCCCAATGCAAATTTCTTAACCTAACCCCTTCCCTTCAGCCCATGGCCCTTTCGGCTGCCCCCTCTTGCCCCTACCTGGTGTTGCCTGAGGTGCCTCACCTTGCCTCATTGCCTCATTAATTACTGCTGAGAGCTCATTATGTACCTGGCCAGCTACAGAGGGGTGGTCTTGGTCGACCCTCTGGGCATCAGCCTGTCAGGCAACTTCCCTGTAAGGTTTATAGCCAGTCTGACCCTGGCCTTGAACTGACCTAGTATGCTCTCTCTGTTAAGCATAGTAGGGGCATTGAGTCACCCAAACCATCAGTGAAGATTGTCACACTCCTTCATCTAAAGGCTGATAAATAGATTAGCCTTGGCTGACGGTGCCCCATCTTGACACTGCTGCTATCAGTGAGTTAGAACATTGTGGATTAAGCGGTATAATGTCAGAGCATTCAGTTATTGCAATTCCAGAAGAGCATTCCTCGCCATATAAGAAGGGATGAAATGTGAGGAATCTGTAATGTAGAACTAGTTGCCAGAAGCTGAGCTTACAGTAGCCTGCCAGCAAATACACCTGATAGTGACCAGTTTTCACCCCCTCCCGATTACACCCCTTACTATACCCCAAATTCTCATATAAAGTCTCTCCCTTAAATCTTCTGTTCTGTACTTCTAACACACTGCTATATATTCTTATATATTATTGTTACTAGTTGTGATTAAATTTAATTTACCTTTTTACTAATTGGTTCCGGCAGTTCAGCTCAGGTTTCATTATTAGGATATAACATTTAGGAAAGAATATACAGGCTAATATTCCAGCAGATGAGGACAATATGGCGAATATCTCCACAGCCACCATGTTCTTTCCTCTGGTGCTCAGATAAGCTGGGATCATGGAGATCCAGACGCTGCAGAACACCAGCATGCTGAAGGTGATGTACTTGGCCTCATTAAAACTGTCCGGTAATGTCCTCACCATGAAAGCCAGAACAAGGCTCACAGCTGCCAGGAACCCCAGATAACCCAACATGGAGTAGAACCAGATATCTGAGCCTTCATTACACTGAATGATGATCTTCCCAGGATAAGAGTGGTGGTCAAACTCCTGATATGGAGGAGACACTGACAACCAAATTACACAGATTAGCACTTGTATGAAGGAACATATCACCACCACATAATAGGACACTCTGACCTCCAACAACTTCCTCCAGGAACTGCAAGGTTTGGTGGCTTTGAAAGCGATGCAGACCATGATAGTCTTCGCCAAAACAGAAGAGAGTGCAACTGAGAAGAAAATCCCAAAGGATGTTTGCCTCATCTTACAAGTTATGTCTACTGGACAACCAAGGAACAAGAAGACACAGAGGAAGCTCAACATGATGGAGACCAGGAGGATGACGCTCACTGTCCGGTTATTGGCCTTCACTAGAGGAGTGTCCCAATGTAAGATGAACAGTCGTATGATGTAGCAGGTTATAGAACAACAGAGCATCACTGTTATAGAGAAGAATGAAGCCACAGTATCTTGTTTATATGAGAGAAACTCATAGACTTTAGGAAGACATCTTGTTTTTCCTGAATCTGGCCACTGATCCTCAGGACATGTCTGGCAGATGTCACTGTCTGTAGAAGAAGGATATATTTAATTTTGTGAAATCACTTTTTCTCTTTGCCTGAAGACATCTCCAGTGGCTTCTATCTAGTTTCAGAATAATCTACAGGAGGATTAAGAAGTGATGATTAGGAAACTCATGGTCCATCAGCAGACCTTAACCGCCTGCCGACCGCCTAACGCAGGGATGGGTCCAGGCGGCGGCAGGTCTGTTTCTCTTTGACACGTCATCTCGTCATCTCGCGAGAGGCGAGATCTGCTGTGAACGCGCACTCGCGTTCACATTCGATCGCGTCTCAGGAGTTGGCAGGCTGTAGATGCGAAATAAATCGCATCAAACAAGAATATGAGACGCTGTTTTGTTAACAGCGTCTAATATACCTGCTACCTGGTCCTCTGGTCCCATTTGCTGGGATCGACCACCAGAGGACCAGGTAGCTATGTAAAGTAGCACCAAGCACCACACTACACCCCCCCTGTCACTTATTAACCCCTTGTTAACCCCTTATCACCCCATCTAGACTCCCTGATCACCCCCTGTCACTGATCACCCCCCTGTAAGACTCCATTCACATGTCCATATGTGTTTTGCGGATCCGCGGATCCGCAGATCCGCAAAACACGGACACCAGCAATGTGCTTTCCGCATTTTGCAGATCCGCACATTGCCAGAACTATATAGAAAATGCCTTTTCTTATCCGCAATTGTGGACAAGAATTGGACATGTTCTATATTTTTGCGGAACGGAACTGCAGACCTGGATGTGTGGATCTGCAATTCCGGATCCGAGCGGGACAAAGCCTGTCCCCATAGAAATGAATGGGTCCGCAATTCCGTTCCGCAAACAGAATTGCAGACGTGTGAATGGGGCATAAGGGTCCCTTATCACCGTCAGTTAGTTAGCTACTTGTTAGGTAGCAAGCGCCCAGCCCACCGCACCGCAGTCACTGATTTTGGCAGAGATTTTTTCATCCACATTGATCGATGCGAATGAAAAAATCTGTGCCGTTAATTTTATTTATTTTTTCAGCCCAGAGGCTGAACGGAAAAAAAAAAAATCTCATTACCCGTCTGCTCAATATAAGGAGAATCGCAGATACTCCTAATGCTGCCCATACGTGTAATGATTGCGGAGACCCTCAAATGCCAGGGCAGTACAAACACCTAAAATGTGACCCCATTTTAGAAAGAAGACACCCCAAGGTATTCCGTGAGGTGTATTTTAAGTTCATGTAAAATTTTATTTTTTGTCACAAGTTAGTGGAATATGAGACTTTGTAAAAAAAATAAAATCAATTTCCGCTAACTTGTGCCAAAATTTTTTTTTTTCTGTGAACTCGCCATGCCGCTCACGGAATACCTTGGGGATGAAATGCAGAAAATAAAAGTAACTTCCCCATTAAAAGTGCCCTGTCTGACCCAGGAAGAAGTACAACAGCAACTTAAAAAGATTAAAATAGACAAATCGCCAGGACCGGATGGCATACACCCCCGTATCCTAAGGGAATTAAATGATGTCATAGCCAGACCTTTATTTCTGATATTGGGGTCACTTGTGGGGTATTTATACTGCCCTGGCATCACTTGTGGGGTATTTATACTGCCCTGGCATTTTAGGGGTCCTACTGTAAAGCGTGAGAGTCCAAATGTGTAAAAATGCCCTGTGAAATCCTAAAGCTACTCATTGGAATTAGGGCCCCTTTGTGCATCTTGGCTGCAAAAAAGTGTCACACATGTGGTATCGCCGTACTCATGAGAAGTAGAGCAATGTGTTTTGGGGTGTATTTTTACATATACCCATACTTTGTGTGAGAAATATCGCTGTAAACGACAACTTTTTAAAAAAAATTTATACAAAGTTGTCAATTTACAGAGATATTTCTCTCACCCAACTTGGGTATATGTAAAAATTCACCCCAAAAAACATTGGCCTACTTTTCCTGAGTACGGTGATACCACATGAGTGACACTTTTTTACAGCCTGGGTGTAAACTTTTCAGAGACCCAAAAGACCTTTTAAGGAATATTGTGGGTGGAAGCAGCAATATATATTTGTAGCGCAAACTGTGCTAAATTGCTAAAACGTTACAAACCCAAAAGTCCTTTTAAGGACTATTGTGTGTGGCAGCAGCGATATATTTTTTTAGTCCATTCTGCGCTAAATAGCATCTAATAGAATGCTGCGTACAGTTAAATTATCTGCACCACGTCTGTGTTTAGAAAGGATCGTCAAAACCTGAGAGGTGGAGGGGTCTGCCTCTATGTGAAGTCCTGACTAAATCCCGTAATTCGAGAATACATCTCTGAGGGACATGAACATGTGGAGTCACTGTGGGTAGAGATACATGGAGCCAAAAAGAATAATAAATTACTAATAGGAGTGTATCATAAACCACCTAATATACCAGAGTCCACAGAAAATCTATTACTAAACGAGATAGACGAGGCGGCAAATCATAATGAAGTCATTATTATGGGGGACTTTAACTACCCAGATATAGACTGGGAAACTGAAAGCTGTACATCCCAAAAAGGAAACAGGTTCTTGGCAATAGCCAAAGTCAATTACCTTTCCCAACTGGTTCAGGACCCCACTAGAGGGACGGCCATTCTGGACTTAGTATTAACCAATAGACCTGATAGAACAACAGACGTGCAGGTCGGGGGACACCTAGGAAATAGTGACCATAAAGTTATAACCTTCCAATTATCCTTCAAACGAGAGTTTCTAAAGGGAGGAACAAGAATGCCAAACTTCAAAAAAGCTAAATTTAGCCAACTAAGCGAGGCCATAGGCCTAACTAACTGGGACAAAGTCCTCAAAAATAAAAATACAACCATAAAATGGGAGATTTTTAAAAGCATTGTAACATCTAATTGTGAGAGGTACATACCTTATAGAAATAAAAGGCTAAGAAACAATAAGAAACCAATGTGGATAAATAGAACCGTAAAGAAAGCAATAAATGACAAAAAGAAAGCATATCAATTACTAAAATAGGAGGGGAGCCAGGAAGCACTGATAAACTATACGGAAAAAAAAATTAGAATATGTAAAAAACTAAAAAAACTGCCAAACTAGAGACCGAGAGATTAATTGCCAAAGAGAGTAAAACTAACCCTAAAATGTTCTTCAATTATATAAATAGTAAAAAATATAAATCTGAAGGAGTCGGCCCTCTACATAGCAATGAGGGGGTGTTCCAGAGAGCGACGAGGATAAAGCAAAACTATTAAATATTTTTTTCTCCACTATATTCACTGAGGAAAATAAACTGTCAGATGTAATGCAGAAAGTAAAAGTAAATTCCCCATTAAAAGTGCCCTGTCTGACCCAGGAAGAAGTACAACAGCGACTTAAAAAGATTAAAATAGACAAATCGCCAGGACCGGATGGCATACACCCCCGTATCCTAAGGGAATTAAGTGATGTCATAGCCAGTTCTTTATTTCTGATATTTACGGACTCTATACTGACAGGGAATGTTCCACAGGATTGGCGCATAGCAAATGTGGTGCTAATATTCAAAAAGAGTCCAAAAACAGAGCCTGGAAATTATAGGCCGGTAAGTTTAACATCTGTTGTGGGCAAACTCTTTGAAGGGTTTCTAAGAGATGCTA
The DNA here is from genome assembly GCA_033119425.1 of Bufotes viridis. Taxonomy (NCBI): domain Eukaryota; kingdom Metazoa; phylum Chordata; class Amphibia; order Anura; family Bufonidae; genus Bufotes; species Bufotes viridis. Next base: position 300,575,896 of record CM065592.1, read on the forward strand.
TTTTGGAGTATCTCAATGAAAATAAGCAAATAACGCCATATCAGCATAGCTTCATGAGGGATCGGTCATGCCAAACGAATTTAATCAGCTTCTATGAGGAGGAAAGTTCTAGACTTGACAGCGGCGAATCAATGGATGTCGTATATCTGGACTTCTCCAAAGCATTTGACACCGTACCTCATAAAAGGTTAGTATATAAAATGAGGATGCTCGAACTGGGAGAAAATGTCTGTATGTGGGTAAGTAACTGGCTGAGAGATAGGAAACAGAGGGTGGTTATTAACGGTAGATACTCAGACTGGGTCACTGTCACTGGTGGGGTACCTCAGGGGTCAGTACTGGAGGGGGTCACTGTCACTAGTGGGGTACCTCAGGGGTCAGTACTGAAGGGGTCACTGTCACTAGTGAGTTACCTCAGGGGTCAGTACTGGAGGGGTCACTGTCACTAGTGGGGTACCACAGGGGTCAGTACTGGAGGGGTCACTGTCACTAGTGGGGTACCTCAGGGGTCAGTACTGGGCCCTATTCTCTTCAATATATTTATTAATGATCTTGTAGAAGGCTTGCACAGTAAAATATCTGTTTTTGTAGATGACACTAAACTGTGTAAAGTAATTAACACTGAAGAGGACAGTTTTCTGCTACAGAGGGATCTGGATAGATTGAAGTCTTAGGCAGAGAAGTGGCAGATGAGGTTTAACACTGACAAATGTAATGTTATGCACATGGGAGGGAATAATGCAAGTCACCCGTACATACTAAATGGTAAAACGCTCGGTAACACTGACATTTAAAAGGATCTAGGAATTTTAATAAACAGCAAATTAAGCTGCAAAAACCAGTGTCAGGCAGCTGCCGCCAAGGCCAATAAGATAATGGGTTGCATCAAAAGGGGCATAGATGCCCGTGATGAGAACATAGTCCTACCACTTTACACATCACTGGTCAGACCACACATGGAGTACTGTGTACAGTTCTGGGCTCCTGAGAACAAGGCAGACATAGCAGAGCTGGAGAGGGTTCAGAGGAGGGCAACTAAAGTAATAACTGTAATGGGGCAACTACAGGACCCTGAAAGATTATCAAAATTAGGGTTATTCACTTTAGAAAAAAGACGACTGAGGGGAGATCTAATAACTATGTATAAATATATCAGGGGTCAGTACAGAGATCTCTCCCATCATCTATTTATCCCCAGGACTGTGACTGTGACGAGGGGACATCCTCTGCATCTGGAAGAAAGAAGGTTTGTACACAAACATAGAAAATGATTCTTCACGGTAAGAGCAGTGAGACTATGGACTCTTTACTGTAAGAGCAGTGAGACTATGGACTCTTTACTGTAAGAGCAGTGAGACTATGGACTATACTGTAAGAGCAGTGAGACTATGGACTATATACTGTAAGAGCAGTGAGACTATGGGCTCTTTACTGTAAGAGCAGTGAGACTATGGACTCTTTACTGTAAGAGCAGTGAGACTATGGACTCTTTACTGTAAGAGCAGTGAGACTATGGACTCTTTACTGTAAGAGCAGTGAGACTATGGACTCTATACTGTAAGAGCAGTGAGACTATGGACTCTTTACTGTAAGAGCAGTGAGACTATGGATTCTTTACTGTACGAGCAGTCAGACTATGGACTCTATACTGTAAGAGCAGTAAGACTATGGAACTCTCTGCCTGAGGAGGTGGTGATGGTGAGTACAATAAAGGAATTCAAGAGGGGCCTGGATGTATTTCTGGAGTGTAATAATATTACAGGCTACAGCTACTAGAGAGGGGTCGTTGATCCAGGGAGTTATTCTGATTCCCTGATTGGAGTCCGGAAGGAATTTTTTTTCCCTTTAAGTGGGGAAAATTGTCTTCTGCCTCACAGGGGTTTTTTGCCTTCCTCTGGATCAACTTGTAGGAAACAGGCCGAACTGGATGGACAAATGTCGTTTTTTCCGTCTTATATACTATGTCACGTCCCCTGTGTAAAGTGTGCACATCCCAAAAAATATCTGTGACATCCAGTGTACTTTTTCCGTAGACAGTGTCCGCTGCTGACAGTTAAATTAACTGAGCCACATCTCCTGTGTAACTTGTGTGCATAAAAATGTAATCTCTTACATACAGTGTACTTTGTCTGTAGACACTGCGGACAATGACATTACCAGTGGTACCTCTCCTGTATAACGTTTCCTCATCCCAAATACCTGTGACATTCCCTGTAATTTTTTATTAGCCGCTGGTGACAGCATTGACATTATCTGTGGGATATCTACTGTGTGGCGTTTCCACATTCCACATACCTTTTTTAAATTTTTTGGCGCATACACTTCCAAATCCTACGCTACTGTACATGTGAGATACTTTCAAGCATATATAACTTTTAACGGGGAAAATGGCCGTGATGCTGATGGTGCACGCAGAAGCCTTGGCCCTGGGTGAGTTGAAACTGTGTCTGCTGCCAGAGCACAAGAAAAAACAATCATCCACGATACCTAGCTTCATGTCCCAGGGCGGCGTAGGACACCACTCTTGAAGTCAGACCAGTGCGACCAGGTGGTCGGTTGGATTGCAGCAGATAATGCTTTCAGTCAGTTAAGTACCACCCTGTCTTCCATCAAGTCCAGTCTCAGAAGCCAAGGCCCTCGCATATAATGTTTTACAGGGTCATCTCACCAGCAAGCCCTCACCTACAATTTTTTACAGGGTCAGCTCACCTGCGGGCCCTCACCTACAATCTTTTACAGGGTCAGCTCACCTGCAGGCCCCCGCATATAATGTTTTACCGGGTCAGCTCACCTGCAGGCCCTCACCTACAACCTTTTAGAAGGTCCGCTCATCAGCAGGCCATCACCTACAATCTTTTAGAGGGTCATCTCACCTACAGGCCCTCGCATATAATATTTTACAGGGTCAGTTCACCTACAGGCCCTCACCTATAATGTTTTACAGGGTTAGCTCACCTGCAGGCCCTCACGTACAATCTTTTACAGGGTCAGCTCACCTGCTGGCCCTTGCATATAATTTTTTACAGGGTCAGCTCACCTGCAGGCCCTTGCATATAACATTTTGCACGGTCAGCTCACCTGCAGGCCCTCACCTACAACCATTTAGAGGGTCAGCTCACCAGCAGGCCCTCACCTGCAATCTTTTACAGGGTAAGCTTCCCAGCAGACCCTCGCCCCTAATGTTTTAAAGGGTCAGCTCAGCAGCAGGCCCTCACCCCTAATGTTTTAGATGGTCAGATCAGTAGGCCCTTGCTCAAAATATTTTTGAGGGTCACCAGCAGGCCATCAATTATCATTTTTCAAGGGTGTGTATGATGCCCTCCTTTGTGTGTAATAAATGGTGTATTGAAGTGACGCTTCCTTGCAATTTTTGCAGCCCTTTCACTAATTGCATAGGCTTTATGAGTGTAGGAGTCCCACTACCTGAACAATTGTACCACAATGTGAATGAGCGCTTCTTTATGTGATATACAGGTTGTTTCGGAGTGCCTCTTGCTTGTAATTTTTGGCAGCACTTGCACTTTATATACAAGTAAATATACAGGAAAGAATGTTTCCTAACCTTTTTTCCTCTAAAATTGATTTTATCTTTGGTTTTGTGCGTAATATTTTCAGTCTGTAAAACTGGTGTACTATTCGGACAACATAGTTCCCAGCATCGACCTGGGAGTCCAAGATGCAACCAGACATGGTCCCCATGCTGTTCCCGAACCATTTCAGTGGTGTTTCCATCAATTTCTGACCTTTTCCTATGAATCAGGCACCCTCCACTCTTCAGAGTAGGGTGTGCCTGGTTTAATGCTCGGGTTCTCCCATTGACTTCCATTATACTCGGGTGCTCGGTACAGCATCCGAACATCTTTAGGTTTTCGGCACTTGGGTGCTCGATCAACATTAATAATATGCAAATTAGCGACCCGGGGGGGGGGGGTGTTGCTTCTTCTTCTAGAGGCTCCATTCTTCAACCTCTGTCACTTCCCTATATTGAGATATGATAGCAACCATCCGCGTCGGTTGATTCAATCCTTACCCTGGAGCCAAATGTTGAGAGTGAGACAGGTTGTATCAAGTGATGACCAATTTGATAAGAGAGTTGATGAGATGGGGAAGAAATTCCTTGATAGGGGATATTCCCGGGGATTGGTACAAAAAATTAAGCGAAAAGTGGCAAACTTTGACTGGGAGTGCATACTCCGCACTAAAGTGAAAGAAGGGGAGCATAAACAGATCCCCTTTGTCTCCACGTTTGGTGCCAATAGTGGGGAGATTGCACGAATTTTACGCAAGGAATGGCACATTTTACAAAAGGGATTACCCACGATTCAGAAGTTTGAGAGTTTTCCTATGATGGCGTACAAAAGGGGCACCAACTTACGTGATAAGTTGGAGAAGACAGAGGCAAGGGATTTCCGTGGGGATGGAGAGAGGTATCTGGCACCGAGAAAATTGGGGTGTTATCCCTGCCTTGGATGCTGCAACTGTGAGAACATGGTAAAAGGAGATACCTTTGCCCATCCCTACAGTGGAAAATCATATAAGATTAAAGAGTTTTATACGTGCAGATCCCGTGATGTAATTTATATGATCACGTGCCCGTGTGGCCTCATCTATATAGGTGAGACCACAATGGAGGCACGGGAACGAATTAATTCTCATAAGAGTAACATCAGAAGGGGGCTGTTGGATAAGCCCGTAGCTAAGCACTTTGTGGAGTGTGCACACTCTATTAACCAATTGCGTTTTTGCATAATTGATTCTGTGGGCAAATTGAGACGTGGGGGCGATAGAGATCCCTCTTTTGCTGTGCTGTTGCCTCTGTGCGACCACCGCCTCTTCCTCTGAACTGCACACATCACTAGCACGACCTTGAGTACAGTCTGGGTCTAAGACCTCATCGTCCTCCACATCATCTTCCAACCATTCTTGACCCCTGTCCTCATCATCGGTCTGCACATTGCAGAAAGCCACAACAGTTGGCACCTGTGTTTCGTCATCAGAGACGTGCTGCGGCGGTCTTCCCATGTCCTCATCCTGCAACAAAAGTGGTTGGGCATCAGTTCATTCAATGTCTTCCACTTCTGGGGCAGGGCTAGGTGGATGGTCACACAAAAGTGTAACGGAGCAATTCAATACAATTACTTCACTATCAACTATTTTTTTTTTCAAACCAATAATTTAAAAACGTTAAGGGTTTAATTAGACTGTCAGAAATGCAGCGTACACCGCAAATATGCTATCTACCACAAAACCTGTGTGTTTGCAACCAACTATGTAAATGCGTAAATGAGTTCAAAAGGTTACTTAAAATGACTGAAATACAGGTTCGGCCTCTGATCTGCTATGCAGCACAAAACCAGTGTTTATTGCAACAAACTACAGAAATGCTGTATGTCACTCCTAAATTTTAGAATAGGTTTTTCAGCGTTTTATGCAAAACTGCTCTGTGAACCAACAATATGGGTTTCTTTCCTTACAATACACTAATGCAGTATTTCATTGCTGAAATTTAAAATACGTGTTTGTGCTTTGTATGCATAAGTGCTATATAGCACCACAATACAGGTTTTTACCCCCAACCACAGAAATTGACTATTTCACCCCTTATAAAATAGGTAATGTAGGAGGACTTGACCTGCCAGAAAAAAAGGAATTTTTCCTTCACTGAGCTACCAAAAAAGGATTAGACTGATGTCCCTGGCAGCCTGGCACACATGCAGGTCACATACAGTTCCAAGGACACTGCAGGGGGGCGTGGCCAAGCAGCCGAGAGAGATGGCAGCCTGATCCTGAGTTCCCGCTCCTGTACAGCGTACAAACTCTGCTGGACCCCACCAGCATCCACCGAACGACTGCAAACAAAGCCGAGTAAGCTCCTAATCATTCTCCATGATGACCAGGGGCAAGAAGAGCCTGAAACAGCAAGGCAAACTGGAGTTTTTCTTCAGCCAGGAGCGGAGCAAAGATGGCGCTGGCGGTGAAGACGCGCAAAATTCGCCTAGCTCCAGCCCTTCCTCATCTGCGGACCCCCCGCTCTCCAGCTGGCCTGCAACAGACCAGAGACTCCCACGTGCATGTCATCTGCTGGGTCGCCAGTAGCAGTGAACTCACCCTGTCTTCTACAGACGGCGCCGGGAACTTCTCCTGCACAGCATGGGAGCGCTGACCCCCGGACCTCACCCACAGCCAGCCCGGACAAGCAGAGGTCTAGACACTATGGCCCTCCAGACTTGGGTGAGTGCATCACTCCCCTGTCTGCTCAGCCAGGCTCTCCCCCGCTGCTTGAGGCGCTGCAAAACCTACAGACCTCAGAGCAGCCCGCATCTGGGACACTGCTAAAGGACATGCTCCTAGTTTTTCACCAAGGACACTGCAGTTGCTAAAATGGCCGCCGGCGCCGAGCCCCACCTCAGTATCACTGGGCTCAGGGCTGGGTACAAAAATGTAGGATAGCAGTAGCACCCTCCCTCAATAATTGCTGTAGCTTGAAGATTTCACACCACCAGGTTCTAAAGATTTCTTTCCTAATCTCTCCCTGAGAGCACCGGCAGCAACCTGTCCCTACACTAATAGCAGCAGAGTGACTTGCGGCACTACGTGATTTCAGCTTATATAGTGGCTGGGTCACATGCTGCACTCAGCCAATCACAGCCATGCCATTAGTAGGCATGGCTGTGATGGCTTCTTAGGGCAAAGTAGTGAAATGCTTGCTGATTAGCTGCCCTGCAGCATTTCAAAAAGCGGGAAGAAATCGTCGAACAACAGAACCGAACCCAAACGTTTACAGAAATGTTCGGGCTCGGGTCCGGGTGCGAAAAAACGTAAACTTCGGTACGAACCCGAACTTTGCGGTTCGGGTTCGCTCAACCCTACTCATGAGAAGCGTGAAGGATTCATTAGAGGCCAGCAAGCAAAAGAATGATGTCCAGGAATGAATCGAAGCAAGATTTGATGAATATTGTTGGTTGAAGTTTTTTAAAATAATTTTACAATGTGTTTTCAGTGTTTGATAATAGAGACAGAATATAAATTAAATTGTTTCACTTTATTAAACAACTTTTTGAGCAATTTTTTGTGAAGTCTATGTTAATTTATTCCTCTTTTCAGAAATTTCAATATACATTATAATCAAGCACAAATTTACCAAGCTAAATGTTTATCAATAACGAAAAACCTTTTAAATCAGGATATTACACATCAAAAGGCACATTTTTGGACCCCCTCATTTACAAAAATACCCCAAAAATGTTTTCTCCTCTAAATTGACACGCCCTAATACCACAGAGTGGCAAGGTGACAAAGTTTGGAGATGGCAGCAGCAGCTGCATCAGGAGACCACAAAGTGGCCCGGAAACAGAGTGGGGCAGTGGGTGGCAATACCAGTGCCTGCTGACTAAGGTGGGTGAAATAAGGAGCACTTGGCATCAGATGTGTGGCATCAGGCAGGTTGCAGCATCAAAGAAGTAGCTGAGTCAGGTAGTCTGAAGAAACCGGTCTCTTGTATCAAAGTGTTGGTGTGGAACCATGGATGATCTAGTCCAGGCATGCTCAACCTGCAGCCCTCCAGCTGTTGTAAAACTACAACTCCCACAATGCCCTTCTGCAGGATGATAGCTGTAGGCTGTCAGGGAATAATGGGAGTTGTAGTTTTTCAACAGCTGGAGGGCCGCAGGTTGAGCATGCCTGATCTAGTCTGACACATCAGGAAGTGGTGGTTGGAAATCCTGGCTGATCCATGCCTGATTCATCTTGACAAAGTAGACCTGTTGAGGAAGGCTAACTTTCCAAAACACGTCTGGGTAAAACGATTATTTCCATGTGATATAAAGAAAAGCATAAGAGGATACACGTTTGCTGGGATATTCTTTCTTATGGTGGTGGAGGCAGCTCCTTCCCATGCAACGTGGACTGGACATAGTGCTGGCTATACTATCGATTTTGTCTTGACCAAGGTCACTCTCACCACATTTTGGGTGGACAGGCAAGTTCTTCTTGGGGTAACTATGGCCCCCGCCGCACTAAACACCCACTCTGATGCCACACTACTAGGCGGGCAGGACAAGGGCAAACTGACCGTTGTCGGTCAGCATGGTTCTGATTTTCAGTTGAAGCGGAGAAAGCCAGGATTCAATTTCTTGATGCATCACATGGAGCAGTTCCTCCCCTGTGTGACTCCGTTGGCCATGGCAAACCAGGTGCAGAACAGCATGACATCACCGAGCCCTGCACATGTGGTATGCTGGAGGGGCACTTTGACTTGTCCCTGCAGTGGAGGCTGAGGACATGGTGTAGGATGAGGAGGCAGAGGCTGACATTGTCGCAGGACCAGGCATGACAACATGGAGGCAGAAGTAATGTGACCTGTCCAAGTTGCTGGTGTGGCTTTGAAGGAACTACATTCACCCAGTGGGCCGTAAAGGACATGTATTGTCCCTGACCGTAGTAACAGCTCCACACGTCGGTACTGCCATGCACTTTGGCAGACACCGACAGGCTCATGGACTGGCCCACCTTCTGTTCTACATATGTGTGCAGGGCTGGTACTGCCTTTTTCGCAAAAAAATGACGGCTTGGGACCCTCCACCTTGGCTCGGCACAAGCCATCAGTTCTCTGAAAGGGGCAGAGTCCACCACTGGGAAAGGGAGGGACTGAAGCACCAGCAACTTGGACAGGTGCACGTTCAGCTTCTGCTCCATTGGATGCGTGCATGCTGTTGTCTCTTGGCAATCGCTTCGGTGATCAATTTCTGACAGAATGACTGATGAGGAGTAGGAGCAAAAGCATCTGGACCAGCAGAAGATAGGATTGACAGACAGCTCTCTTCATCTGAGGTGGTGGAGCCTTGACTGGCTGAAACTGGTTGCGTGCAACTGGGTGATGTAATGGTAGCTGTGGCATGCTGGACCACCAAATCGGAGCCACGGTTCTCCCAGGCCACTTGATGGTGACGCTACATATGTTGACACAGGGCCATGGTGACAACATTGGCACCCTGGCCACGCTTCACTTTCTGCCCATATATTCTACATATGGCCATTTTGACCTCCTCTGGCGGCTCCACAAAAAACTGCGACACCTCCAAGTACCTTATTTTCCAAGCAACACTACTCACTTGGCTGACTGCTAACGCCACTGCTTCCGTGAACCCATGCACCACTCCTTTCCGGGCAGGAAGGCGTTTTCTACCCCATGCCCATTTGTCTCCCGACCTCCCACTGTTGCCACCCTGCTGACTCCCTGCCACGCTAGCAACTTGCTGGCTCTACCTCTGCCTGATGGGCTAGCTGCTACCCTCTTCTCCTAATGATGAGGAGACCCCTTCTTCACCCGGCTCCGAAGTGCGATTGGCTTCATCATCATCAAGTTGTGTCTAGACATCACTGATGTCCTCCACAGCCTCTGGGTCAGGAACTTTAACTCTCGCAACACAAGCTCCCATGACGCTCTCCTCATCACTACTTGCCCGCCTAGGGGAGGAAGCGGCGGATGTCTCCTCCACACCTTGGCTGGGCAGTAGCTGCTGATTGTACTCTTGTAGCTCTTCCTCACTCAAAAATGAAACTGAGCCCACTGCATGTAGTACTTCTCGCAGAGAGGGGACAGAAAAGGCCAGAGGCAGGTTAAGGACAGGTGAGGGAACAGGGCCTTCTCCCTGTCCATGCCAACTAAGAGTTGTGCCTGATGAACCCACCGACTGTTGGCTGAGGGTGTCTGATGTCACTTGGGATGACATGGATGACCTAGTTAACTGGTCAAGACTAGAGATGGCCCGAACTATTCGCCGGCGAACAGTTGCCGGCGAATATAGCTTGTTTGCGTTCACCGCGGCGGGCGAACACATGCGATGTTCGGTCCGCCCCCTATACATCATCATTGAGCAAACTTTGAGCAAACCTGTACCTCACAGTCAGCAGACACATTCCAGCCAATCAGCAGCATACCCTCCCTCCCAGACCCTCCCATCTCCTGGACAGTATCCATTTTAGATTCATTCGGAATTTGCAGTCTTAGTGAGAGGAGGGACAGTGAAGCTGCTGCTGATTTAATTGGGAAATCGATAGCTAGGCTAGTGTATTCAGTGTCCACTCCAGTCCTGGAAGACTTATCTGATCTCTGCTGTAAGGACAGCGTCCTGATCGCACCCCAAAAAGCCCTTTTTAGGGCTGCTACATTAGTCTGCTTTTATTTATTTTTTCTCCATATATATATTGCAGTTGCCTGGCCAGTTTGCGGTTGTGCAAATGGACTGTTTGCGGTTGTTTGCGGTGCATTAAAAGGGGAGTTTGGTCTGTCAATGTCAATCCCTCTGGTGGTGGCTGTATAATCAGATGTCTGTGAAGCGGCCGTAACCCTTACACTACCTGATCGATACAAAATCATACCTGATCGTATACACACACTGGATGTTTTAAAGCACGTTATTCCAAACAATTTAGGAATGTTAGGTGATTTATGGATTAAAACCCGACTCTGCGTCCACTACGTAATTTTCCATGGGACTTTTGCCATGGATCCCCCTCCGGCATGCCACAGTCCAGGTGTTCGTCCCCTTGAAACAACTTTTCCATTACTATTGTGGCCAGAAAGAGTCCCTGTGGGTTTTAAAATTCGCCTGCCTATTGAAGTCTCTGGCGGTTCGCCCGGTTCGCCCGTTCGCGAACATTTGCGGAAGTTCGCGTTCACTGTTCGCGAACGGAAAATTTTATGTTCGCCACATCACTAGTCAAGACACGACTGGTAGATGACAATGGGAGCTCAGGCCTCTTGCTGCGACTACTGGTGCCAAGACCCCTTATTCTGCTGCGACCTCTGCTTGTGCCAGAAACATTCAGGCCTCTGCCTCTCCTCTGTGCATGTCCTGGCACTTCTCTGCCTGACATACTTGCAGCTGAAATAAACAAATTAAATGGAAATTAAAACACCCCTAAAAGCGACAAACATGTTTTTCTTTTTGTACTGAAATAGGCCACTAAACGCTTTCGCCACAATTAACTGCGAAAATGCACTGAGATTATAGTTTTCTTGTTGTACTAAAAGATGACCCTACAGTATATGCTTTAACCAGAAAAAAATTAAAGAGTAAACTGCGTTTATGTATTTCTTGAAGTACTGAAATAATCCCCTATACGCTTTCAACATAAATCACTGCGACAGTGCACTGAGAACATATGTTTCTTGTTGCACTGAAATTGGCCACTGTATGCTTTTACCAGAAAAAAATTGTGAAGTGCGTATAGATATTTGTTGAAGTACAGAAATATGCCCCTATACGGTTTCAACAGAAATCACTGCAACAGTGTAGTGCGTATATACATATTTCTTTTTTTAGTGTAATAGGCCCCTTTCACCAGAAATGACTGCAGAAGTGACCCGAGAATATATATTTCTTGTTGGACGGAAAAAGGCCACTATACGCTTTAAGCAGAAAACAATTAAAGAGTGAAGTGCGTATATATTTTTCTTGTAGTACTGTAATTCGAGCCTATAAGCTTATACCAGAAATAACTGCAACAGTGCAGTGCATATATATTTTTCTGTTTTTAATGATATAATCCCCTATACACTTTCAACAGAAATCACTGCAGAAACAGAGAATATATATTTCTTGTTGGACTCAAAAAATGCCACTATATGCTTTAACCAGAAATCACTGCACACGTCTATCCCTGCATGTGAAATTATTCCTCGCACTGTCCTTTCATTTCACTTGTCAATCGCTTTTTTCCACAATGAGGATTTTCCTTTCACTCTCCCTAACATCTGCACACGTCTCTCCCTGCCTGTGAAATGATTCCTCTCACTATCCTGCACTAGTAAATCGGTTCTTTCCTTTTTTTTTTTAACAATTGGTTTTTATTTCACTCTTCCTAGCGCCTGCATACATGTCTGTCCCTGAACAAAGTACGATTGTGAATGGCGGAATCTAAGATGGCCACCGTATTTATAGGGCTGTGACATCACTGGCTGGCTGGCTGCTGATTGGCTGCATGCATGGCATTATGGGTCATCCCGCCTTCCTAGAATTCCTTGCCCCATTTCCTAACACATGTAGTCGCCATTTTAGCCTTCATTGTAGCCGCCAAGTTAGGAGAAATTACGATTCGTTACCACGAAATGCGAGGAAATTCGTATTTGTTGCGAATCGAAGTTCACCTGAAATTTGAAACAAATTCCACTTCGTCAGCTTTGATTCACTCATCTCTAGTGGCAACCAGATGAGGAGGCAACATAGTTGTCAGTTACAGAGTGTTAAGGGTGGCAAACGTATGAGGAGTCAACATAGTGGTTAGTCACAGGGTGGTAAGGGTGGCAAATGCATGAGGAGTCAACACAATGGCCCAGTCACAGAGTGGCGAGGGTCGCAACCACATGAGGAATCAAAATAGTGGTCCAGTCACTGAGTGGGAAGGGTTGCAACAGCATGAGGAGACAACATAGCGGCCCACTTAAAGAGTGTGGAGGGGGCAACAGCAGTGGCATAAAGAGCACAAGATGGTGGCAGTCCAAGTAAGCCAGCACCTGCTTGTTTTAGTTCTGCTCCAAGTCCTGCTGCTGCTGACTGGTTTCTTCAATAGATATATGAAGATACAAGTTGCTGCTGAGGGAGCTGCTCCTGGGCATTAATATCCTCCTCCTTGTTCTCATCCTTTCCTCTGCCAGTTCATCCCCCAGAGGGCTCAGGTGGCTGTGAAATGTAGGTACCACATCTCCTGTGCTGTGGCCAGACAGATTTATCATCATTTGATCCAGGACATAAAAAAGTGTAAAAAAGTGCTTACTACCTTTTGATCAAAATGTAAACTAATGTCTCCACTGTTTGCATGCGATATGGTGGATTAGTACACCAATGTCCTCTTATAGCTTTTATCTTGGGCAGAACTCTGGTTAAGAGTGCTGTTTCATTTGTTGTTTGTATAAAAAAGTGTAATGACATCATTCATCCCGTAGTCCTAGTGACTGACAAATAAAGTGGCCTCCTCAAAGAGCCTTAGCAAACGACAGGTGTCACACATGAGCTCCCACTTGCTAACCTTGAAGGTTCACAGGGGAGTTTTCATGTCCACTTGCATTATTAAGAAATTATTCACAGCCTTTCTTCTGCTCATATAGTCGGTCCCACATGTGGAGGGTGGAGCTCCAATTTGTGGAATCCTCACATATGAGGCAATATTGAAGAATACCATTTTGAATTTGCAGCTCAAGGATGGTTTGTTTTGCAAGAGTAGCTGAAATGAATGCACATTTTCCTGGCCTATTTCAAGATGTCTGCAGTTAGGTGGAAGACTTCAGGAACCGAGTTACAACCAGATTAAAGACGTGTGCTATGCAGGGCCCATGGGTCAGCCCTCCTTAATGCAGTGCTGACACAATGTTCTTCAGTTTACTGGTGACCCTGATTCCAATCTTCAGTTGGCAAGGAAACAGCCAGGATTCAAATCCTTGATGAAAGAGGCGGAGCAGTTCCTCTCGGGTGTGACTCTCGGGCCCGGCCAGGTGCAGAACAGTGGGACACTGCCTTGATCTGCATAAGTGTTATGCTAGAGGACCACTCCAAACTGGGCCTATAGTGGAGGCTGAGGACAAAGTGGAGGATGAGGAGGCAGAGGAGGTCATTGGTGCCGGATCACAGCATGAGAATGCAGAGGTGGTATTGCTATAATACAATAAAGAAATATATTCCAGCTCACCATAGGTTTCCGCTGCACAGAACAGACTGGACAAGTCCTTGTTGCATAAACAAAACAGAGGTTCCAGCATCCAGGAAAAATGTTGCCAACCTCTTTATTGAACTTTGGTTACAAATCAATTATAGAGACATCAACTCCCTCCACCGCTCAGTTAACATGTTTCGAACCAGTATGGTTCTTACTAATAACCATTATGAGGTTAAGAGTAAGAACCATACTGGTTCGAAACATGTTAACTGAGCGGAGGAGGGCATTGATGTCTCCATAATTGATTTGTAACCGAAGTTCAATAAAGAAGTTGGCAATATTGATGAGCGAGCATGCTCGGGCAAGTATTGGTTCGGCTCAAGCATCTCTATGCTCTGGGCTTGGCTCTACTAGGTCGAGCACCACGACTATTTGTCGCATTGCTGGAGACTTCACCCCGCATGTTTGGCGCCTTCTAAGAAGCCAATCAAGGTCCAGGTAAGTAATTCCCCTCAGTGTAAGGCCATAGCCATGTTAGCTGTAAGCCTTACACTGATTGGCTGGCCGGAACACGTGATACCATTTCATATAAGAGCTGAGGTCCGGCACCCAGCTCATTCAGCGTCAGGGAGAGCAGACAATAGGCAGGGACAGATAGCGTTTTGCTCTAAACTTAATGATTTCACTCCAAAAACCTTTTTGAAAGACCTAACAGTCCTTTTAAAGACCAGAGTGTGTGTTTGACAGCAGTGCAGCACCTTTTTTTTTTTTCTTTTTTTTTTTAAGAAGGGGTTTGCTTCAGCAGTATCAGGGACAGGCATCATCGGGAAGGAACAGGGCTTGAAAATCGCTTTAATCATTTCTAAAAGACAGAAAGATTTCAGATTAGTGACATCTAACATTACTCTATCAGAAAGCAGTGTGTTGGGCAGACCTTATAAAAAGGGGCTTATTCACTACAGTGTGCCTGGTACTGAGATATACACTGCACCATCATTAAGCAGTGTGTTGGGCAGACATTAAATAGAGGCTTATTCCCTACGGTGTGTCTGGTACTGAGATATACACTGCACCATCAGAGAAATTATTTTTTCTGGGGAAATTAACCTGACTTGTGCAACATCTGTGTGTGCGTTCAATCCGCTACAGTTATATTAATAGTCCAGCAGAGGGTGATTTATACTTTGGCCATAGTTAACTCGTTTTGGGCACACCTGTGTGTGCGTTTAGGCTGCAACCGTATATACAGTATTCCAGCAGATAATACATTTTATTTGGGACAAATTTGTATCCAAAATAGAACTACATTCGAATACAGTGTGTATATTAAAAATTGCATTATCTTTGTTCTAGTGTAGTGCCCAAAATCTGTATTTTTATGTATCCAGTACCTTACTGGAATTCAATACAGTGTGTTTTGTAAAAATTACATTATCTATGGGCTAGTGTATTGCCCAAAATCTGTATTTTTCTGTATCCAGTACCTTACTGGAAGTCAATAGAGTGGTTTAGTCAAAATTACATTATCTCTGGGCTTGGTGTATTACCCAAAATCTGTATTTTTTTGTATCCAGTACTTTACTGTAAGCCAATACAGTGTGTATTATAAAAATTGCATTATCTCAGGGCTAGTATATTGCCCAAAATCAGTATTTTTTTTTTGTATCCAGTACCTTAATAGAAGTCCATACAGTGTGTATTGTAAAAAATGACATTATCTCTGGGCTAGTGTATTGCCAAATATCTGTATTTTTCTGTGTCCAGTTCCTTATAGCAAGTCAATAGAGTATGTATCATCAAAATTACATTATGTCTGGGCTAGTGTGTTGCCCAAAATCTGTATTTTTCTGTATTCAGTACATTATAGCAAGTCAATAGAGTTTGTATTGTCAAAATTACATTATCACTTGCCTAGTGTATTTCCGAAATCCTGTATTTTTCTGTATCCAGTACTTTACTGGAAGTCAATACAGTGTGTATCGTCAAAATTACATTATTTCTGGGCTAGTGTATTACCCAAACTCTGTATTTTTCGGTATCCAGTACCTTAGAGCAAGTCAATAGAGAGTGTATTGTCAAAATTTAATTAACTCCGGGCTACAGTATTGCCCAAAATCTGTATTTCTTTTTATCCATTACCTTACTGCAAGTTAATACAGTGTGTATCGTCAAAATTACCTTATCTTTGGATTAGTGTATTGCCCAAAATCTGTATTTTTCTGTATCCAGTACCTTACTGGAAGCCAATACAGTGTGTATTATAAAAATTACATTATCTTAGGGCTAGTGTATTGCCCAAAATCTGTATTTATTTTTGTATCCAGTACCTTACTGGAAGTCCATACAGTGTGTATTGTAAAAATAACATTATCTCTGGGCTAGTGTATTGCCCAAACTCTGTATTTTTCTGTATCCAATACCTTAGAGCAAGTCAATAGAGTGTGTATCATCAAAATTACATTATCTTTGAACTAGAGTATTGTACAAAAGCTGTATTTTTCTGTATCCAGTACCTTACTGGAAGCCATTAAAGTGTGTATTGTAAAAATTACATTATCTTTGGGCTACTGTAGTGCCCAAAATCTGTACTTTTCTGTATCCAGTACCTTACTGGAAGTCAATACAGTGTGCATTGTCAAAATTACATTATCTCTGGGATAGTGTAGTGCCCAAAATCTGAATTTTTCTGTATCCAGTACCTTACTGGAAGCCAATCCAGTGTGTAATGTAAAAAGTACATTATCTCTAGGCTAGTGTATTGCACAATATTAGTATTTTCCTGTATCCAGTACCTTATAGCAAGTCAATAGCGTGTGTATCGTCAAAATTACATCATCTCTGACCTAGGTAGTGCCCAAAATCAGTATTGTATCCAGTACCTTACTGGAAGCCAATACAGTGTGTAATGTAACAATTACATTATCCTGGGCTAGTGTATTGCCCAAAATGTTATTTTTTTTGTATCCAGTACCTTACTGCAAGTCAATACAGTGTGTATCGTCAAATTTACATTATCTGTGGTCTAGTGTAGTGCCCAAAATCTGTATTTTTCTGAATCCAGTACCTTACTGGAAGTCAATACAGTGTGTATTGTAAAATTGACATTATCTCTGGTATAGTTTTTTGCCCAAAATCAGTATTTTTCCGTATCCAGTACCTTACAGCAAGTCAATACAGTGTGTATTGTCAAAATTATATTATCTCTGACCTAGTGTAGTTCCCAAAATCAATATTTTTCTGTATCCAGTACTGTCCTGCATCAAAAAAATGTGTCTTTAGCGGACAATAAAACAATTTGCACCACATCTACAGACAAAACCATTAAAATTAAGAAGGCGAGCACAAACGGTCAGGCAAGTGGGCGTGATGCTGATGATGCAAGCAGAGGCCGGGGGCCTTTGCGTGATGCTGATGGTGCATAGAGAGGCCGTGGCCCTGGGCGTGATGCTGATGGTGCAAGCAGAGGCCGTGGCCCTGGGCGCAATGAAACTGTGCCTGCTGCCAGTGAACCAGAAAAAAACAAAATAATCCATCTACCTAGCTTCATGTCCAATTTAGCTGGGTTGCGCAGGACAACACTGTCCAAGTCGGACCAGTGCGAACAGGTGGTCGGTTGGATTGCAGAAGATAATGCTTCCAGTCGGTTAAGCACCACCCTTTCTTCCATAAAGTCCAGTCTCTGTAGCCAAGAGTCTGGTCAACCGAATCCTCACTCTGATCCTTATTCCTCCCACCATGTCGCATCTGGCCAAACAAGTGATCCCACACTCAGATATTCACATGACCCCTTTTCATCGCCAGTACTTGGTTTGGCTCTCTCGCCAAGCACGCTTGAAGAGGTACCTGAGATATTGTGCCCTGATTCCCAACCTCTTGAGCCTTCACAGTCTCAAGAAGATGACGGTGGTGAATCATTCCTTCACGAGGTGGATGATGATGAGACACAGTTGCCAATCACTGAGGTGGTGGTTAGGTCATGTCAGGAGGATGAGCAGAGTGAGGAAGTGGAAGAGGAGGTGGTGGACGATGAGGTCACTGACCTAACATGGGAAGGTGAAAAGTCGAGCGAGGACAGCAGTACAGAGGGGGAGGGATCCTCAGCACCGCAACAGTCTGGAAAAGGCAGTGGGGTTGCAAAAGGGAGACGTTGGCCCACACCAAACAGGCCCACAACTGTTACACCGAGCACTCCCAATGCGTAAATCAACCTTGCCAAGGGATTGGTGTTCCGCAGTATGGCTTATTTTGAGGAAAGCGCAGATGACAAATGAGTGGTAGTTTGCAACCTGTGCCATACCAAAATGAGGCGGGGCATGAACACTAGCAACCTCACCAACACCACCGCCTCATAGCATCCAAGTACCCTAATAACTTGGCCGAACGCCTGGGTCCACACTCTGCGGTTCCCACCACTGCCTCCTCTCGCCACTGTTTTACGCACTGCTGGCCAATCCCCTGTCGAAGGAGCAGGCCTGGATGCCCCTCGCCCTGTACCTCGACCTTTGCATGAACCGTCAGCAACAACATCAACTTCCCTGTCCCAGCGCAGCGTCCAAATGACGATAACACAGGCATTTGAATGCAAGCGCAAATAAGCACCCACCCAAACGCCATAGCACTATATGCAAAAATTTCGAAATTACTGGCCCTTGAAATGTTGCCATTTAGGCTTGTGGACACGGAGGCCTTCCGCAGCCTGATGTTCCGCAGCCTGATGTCGGCAGCCGTCCCTTGGTTTAAAGTCCCCAACCTCCACTATTTTTCACGGTATGCTGTGCCTGCCTTACACCAGCATGTGTCCCAGAACATCACCCTTGCCCTGACCAACGCACTTACTGGGTAGGTCCACCTCACTACGGACACATTGACAAGCGCTGGTGGCCAGCGACGCTACATTTCCCTGACTACACAATGGGTGAATGTTGTGAAGGCCCGGAGTGAGTCGTACCCTGGGATGGCTCAGGTGCTACACAAACCCAGGATTGCGGGCCTTATGTTCATCAGGGTCTCCACCAGCAGCTATGTTACTAGCTCCAATTTCCACCTCTCCTCCTCCACTTCCACCTCCAACAGCAGTCAGCCATCAGTCGCAAGCTGGAAGCAATGTAGCACTGCTGTGGGTAAGTGTCAACAGGCCATGCTGAAGCTGATATGCTTAGGGGACAAACAGCACACCTGTGGCAAAGCTGTGGCAGGGTATTAGGGACCAGACCGAGCTGTGGCTCTCGCCACTTGGTGGCGGCTTTGGAGCTTGGCAACCTGACACACATTCCATGCCTAGCCCATGTC
This sequence comes from Bufotes viridis, assembly GCA_033119425.1. NCBI lineage: Eukaryota > Metazoa > Chordata > Amphibia > Anura > Bufonidae > Bufotes > Bufotes viridis. The sequence continues at coordinate 300,594,838 of CM065592.1, forward strand.
ATAAACTTAGTGGTTCAGCAGTTTATTAAAACCTACTCCAATTTGCAGAAGCTACTAGTGAAAGCGCGCCGCTTGTGTGCCCATTTCCGAAAGTTGTCCACAGCCTCAGCCAGCCTGTCAACGCTGCAGCAGCGCTTGCAGCTTCCAGCTCACTGACTGTTGTGTAACGTGAGAAAGTGGTGGAACTCTATGTTCTACATGTTGGCCAGACTTTGTAAGCAGCAGAGGGAAGTTGTGGAATACCAGCTGCAACATGGTCGTCACCTTTCCAGTCAACTGCCACTATTCACAAGCGAGGAGTGGGCATTGATGTCAGACCTCTGTGAGGTTTTAAAAAACTTTGATAAATCCACACAGATGTTTAGTCGCGATATTGCTATTATCAGCGTAACCATCCCACTGCTGTGTCTACTCAAACGATCACTGCTCACAATTAAGGAGGGTGCTTTGAATGTTTCAGACGAGGTGATGGGAGAGGAGATGACACAGGGTTATAGCCAGACCTCCCCTAGTTCGTCTTCTTAATGCGAATTGGGCCATGTATAGGAATAACAGAAGAGGAGGAGGATGAGGGTATGGAGAGTCATCCTGAAGTTGACATTGACGTCTTGCCTGTTGATACTCTGGCACACATGGCGGCTGACTTCATGTTAGGATGCCTTTCCCGCGACCCTCGCGTTATACGCATTTTAGGTAACACAGATTACTGGGTGTTCAACCTTCTCGACCCCCGCTACAAAGAGAGCTTCTCATTCTTGTGGTGGAGAGGATGAGTAAAACAGTGCAATACCAGAAGCTACTTGTTGACAGATTGCTCCAAAATTTCTATCTTACAATGCGGCCGCCAGAGTCCGTACTTTCTTAGGCAACCGAGGAAGGTTGACAAGGGGAAGAAACAGTAGTTCCAACAGAGTCAGGACAACACTTTCCAAGGCATGGGACACTTTGATGACACCCCGCCAGCAACCTCACCCTGAAGCGCGGCCTAGTGCTACAAGGAGGGAAAAGTTTTGGAAGATGGTGAAGGAATACATTTTATGGTGACGCTCCCTCTGTTGAGGTAGTACCATGGTGCCAACAAGACAGGTTATTCACCCTGATTTTAGAATCAAGGTATAGTAGAATTGCTTATCTATTAAACAAGGTGGGTACCCCAATAACATTAGTATTAGACAGAGTATTTACCCCAATTTGAGAATTAAAGCGTAATACCAGATGTAGCATGGTTAGCACTCCTTTTTTCTGAGATTTCTGAGTTTGGTTATCTAATCTAAGCAAACACCTTCAATTGCTTTTCAATGGCTTTTTTCTCAAGATAATGAAATGAGTTATGAAATTTGAGTTAACAGCGGGAGTGCTAACCCTGCTACATCTGTAGATTGTACCCTTCTCTCCTCTGTACATTTGCAAGAGGTGCTCAAATCCTCCATACACAATATTATAATGTCAGGCATATGTGATATATATATGTCATATATATATTTGCTTATCTATTAAACAAGTTGTACACCCCAATAACTGTACAACTAGATGGTGTATTCACCCGAATTTAAGAGTCAAGACCTAATGGAATTGCTTATGTAGTAAACAAGGTGGACTCCCCAATAACAGTAGAAGTACACGGGTTTTCACCCCAATTTGAGAATAAAGAAATAGTACAATTGCTCATCTACTAAACAAGGTTCACTTTTCAATTAGATAGCTCTGTGCCATAAACAGGCATTGATGCAAACTGCACTGTCCCTTATGAATCCTTACAGCTTCAGATTACAGTCCCTTCAGTCTCCCTATGCTCTCCCTACAGTGTGTAAAAACTCTTCCTATAATCTATCCCTGCACTGTCCCTATCCAATATTCCACAATTAAAAGCTTTTAACAACACTGTCCTTAGTGCTTGCCACATCTACCCATGCTTAGCTCACAGTGAAATGGCAGCGACCACATGGGATGAGGGTTTTCTAGGGCTGTGAGATCACAGGGGATTTCCACCTGCTGATTGGCTGGCTGCACAACATTTTGGGTGATCTCACATTCCCGAGCTTCTTACTTTCGCTTTGCAACATGTTCATCTGCCGTTTTAGGAAAAACTGATTTGTTACCACAAAGTGGGAGGAAATTCGGCTTTGTTGCAAATCAAAGTTTTCCTAAACTTTAGATTGAATCCTTCTGCAAATGCTTCACTTCGCTCAAAACAGCAGTTTTAAAATATCAGAAAACCCCTTCAAATTTGCATCGTAAGGACATGAGAGGAAATGGTCAGTGTCTTGTTTCTTCTCACCGGTTATATTGGACATTTCTCCCTCAGAACAGGGGACACAGTCATAACAGCAGGAGTGATATCCTCCATTAGAAGCTTTCCTGAATCCGGGAAGACATCTCTCATTGCACCGAGATTGTGGCATCTAGAGGAAACAGATAACATGTATGAAAAGTCTACGTAATACATGTGTAGTGTCCCACTGCAGGATTGTGTGTACTGTACTCTATGCAGTGCTTGTTCCATGAGCTGATTATGGAGAGAGCAAGAAGTTCCTCGTTACAGTTTCTAGGTTGGGCTGGTACCTCTAGGGGAGGAAGTTGTATCAGTTTAGGATAGTAGATGTTGTGAGTGATGGAGCAAAACCAGGAGAGCAAGTGACAGCAGATGCTCCAGCTCTTGAGGGGAAGAGTTACAGGATTCTAAAGAAAGCTGCACAGCCCTAATTGAGAAAGAGCAGAGCATCTGTCGGTTAGTAAAGGTTAATAGGAATGAGCGGACCTGTAGATGTTCAGGTTCACCGGGTTCGGACGAACTTCCGGTCAAAGTTCGGGTTCGGGACCCAAACTTGACCCGAACTCGAACTCGGACCCGAACCCCATTGAAGTCAACGGGGACCCGAACCTTGGTGCACTAAAATGACTGTAAAATAGTCATAGTAAGGGCTAGAGGGCTGCAAAGGGAAGCAAAATGGAGGTAAGAGCAGGGCAGTTGCCCTGCAAACAAATGTGGATAGAGAAATGACCTAAAATAATATAGAATAGAAATAATAATAATAATAATCTTGAACTAGAAGGCAGAGGTTAAAGTGGAGTAGGAGGTTGAGGAGGCGGTGGACGTGGCGGTGTAGATGGAAGCGGTGGTGGAGGAGGAGGAGGAGGTAGCCAACACTGTTTTGTTTTTTTGTTTTTTTTTATTTATTTATTTATTTTATAAATTTAGGAAGACCCCAAAACATTGAGAAATAGAAAAGAGAATGCAAAGAGAAGTATGCTGGAGTACAACAATGGCTGGGTGCGACCGGTATACTTGTCTATTCATCACAAAGTACGGACAAGTCCTGTGGGATCCATGGCTGGTTCATTTAATGAACGTGAGCTTGTCCACGTTGGCTGTGGACAGGCAGCTGTGTTTGCCTGTCATCACCCCACCTGCTGTGCTAAACACACGTTTGGACAATATACTTGCTGCAGGGCAGGCCAGCACCTTCAAGGAATAAAGGGCAATCTCAGGCCATGTTCCACCATGCTGCTGAAATGCTGCCTCCTGCTAAGATGTTCCATATCAGCTGGTGGTGCTGGTTGTTGTGGCGTGCTAACAAAGCTTTTCCACATTTTGGCCATGCTAACCCTCCCTTATGAGGTGCCGACGCTGCCCCAGCAGCACTGGCGACTTTTTCCTCCTCCTCTGCCTTCATGTGCTTCCACTGAGCCCCCACTATCAGGTGGGAATGCCATCAACAGCACATCTACCAGTGTGTGCTTGTACTTGCGCATCTTCTGATCACGCTCCAGTAATGGAATTAATGACAGCACGTTGTCCTTGTAGTGGGCTTCCAGCAGGGTGGCCATCCAGTAATCAGCACTGCTTAGAATGTGGGCAACTTGGCGGTCGTTGCGCAGGCACTGCAGCATGAAGTCGCATGTTTGCCAGGCTGCCCAGAGGCAACGACAAGCTGTCCTCTGCGGGAGGTGTATCGTTTGTGTCCTCTGTATCCCCCCAGCCAAGCTCCAGTGATTCCCATGAGCTGTTTTGGGTGCCACCCTGCTGTGAACACGGTTCCTCCTCATCATCCTCCAGAACTGTGCCCTACCTGGACAATTGTGTACCTGGCCTCTGCTGGTGCAGGAACCCACCCTCCAAAGCCACTTGTGAATGACTGGCCTGATAACCGTGGAAATGACCCCTCTTCCTCCTCCTCTTCCTCCTGTGCCACATTCTCTTCCATCATCGCTCTAAGCGTTTTTCAAGGAGACATAGAGGTGGGATAGTAACCCTGAAGACGGCGTCATCGGCACTGGCCATGTTGGTGGCGTACTCGAAACAGCGCAACATGGCACACACATCCTGCATGGAGGCCCAGTCATTGGTGGTGAAGTGGTGCTGTTCCGCAGAGCGACTGACCCGTGTGTACTGCAGCTGAAACTCCACTATTGCCTGCTGCTGCTTGCACAGTCTCTCCAGCAAGTGCACCACCAGGCAAGCAGCAGCAGGGTGAGAACGCCGAAAGCGCGCACAGACAGCCCGCACTTTCTACAGCAGCTCTGACATATCAGGGTAATTTTTCAGAAACCTCTACACCACCAAATTCAGCACATGAGCCAGTCAAGGGATGTGCATAAAACGGCTAGTCCCAGAGCTGCTACGAGATTTTGCCCATTATCGCACACCACCAGGCCGCTCTTGAGGCTCAGTGGCATCATACACTTATCGGTCTGTTGATCCATGCCCGTACACAGCTGCTGCGCGGTGTGCTTTTTTCCCCCCAAACAGATGAGTTTCAAAACAGCCTGCTGTAGTTTCCCTCTGTGCTGAAGTTGTTGGTGCAAGGGTTACGCTGACCGGCTGAGGAGGCAGTAGAAGAGGAAGCGGAGTAGGAGGAGGCAACGAGAAATGTCCTGCAATCCTCGGTGGCGGAAGGACATGCGCCAAACTGCTAGCTGTCTCTGTTTGTGGGGTGGCAGGTGCTACTGTCACTTCAGAGGGGGAGGAAGAGTCCGAGACTGCAGCATAAGAGGGAGCAGGAGGAGCCTGAGAACTTTTTCGAGGTTTTTGAGGTGTGTACGCCACTGGAGCTTGTGCTTTGTAGTGTTGAGCATGAATATTCGAATGGCGAATTTTTATCTCGAATATCATCATGTATATTCGTAAAAAAGAAAATTTGGCGATTTTTTCTATCTGAACCCATTATCTGCCTGCTTCTTGCTTGTGAGCCAATGTGAGAAGGCTGCAATATCGTAGTCTGTAATGAATTAGAATATTCTTCATTATTTAATTTATGTCATCTTATGCAAAAAATCGGAAATGTAATTTGTGCAATAATTGAGTAAGGGGGGGTTATAGGCAACTTTCCTATTGGGTTGGCTTGCTAGAATTCGCAAATATGTAGAATATAGTGATATATATATTCGTAAAAACGAATATTCTTTTTTTTTTTTCATCTGAACCCATTAGTAAATGTAATGGGTTCAGATGAAAAAAAAAAATGAACAATGATTTATGAACAAATACTCCACATCATTTCTGCTGCTGGTTTCTTGTATCGGAACATTCACTTCATCTGGAGTGAGGTTTACATGTGTTGTGTATCATTGAACTACATTTCCAGAATCCACATTGCTTACCTCTCCGGTTTTCCATGTTATTGCGCTGTCATTTACATGCAGCCACTGATCCTCTGGTATCAAGTCACTTGGCAAGAAGTAGCTTTTACTATTAGTACTATAAGTACCTTTATTTACATGAAATACCCAGTTTCTTAAATACAGAAAAGGCAGAGAGGAAAGTCGTCTTCTCTCATCGAATGCCACGATGCCTCCGGTATAATCCTGGAATTGCACTCGGCTGATGAAGTACTGCAGCTTTAACAGAGCAGAGTCACAAATCACTAAAACGTGACAGACTATTACTGTAAGGCCTGAAAACTATAGCCCCCCTAGATGTTCTCCTGATTTCTGGTCTAATGATAGATAATATTGGTTTGTGTTTGTGACATTGATCGACAGCGAGAAACACATTAATCTCAAATTTCCACCAAATTATAGATAATCATTATAGTTTAATACAAAAAATAACTAAATGCATAAATATTCACCCCCTTTCAGCGTCTTTGTGGGCAGATGAGTGATAGCACAGGCTATCAGGGGTGTGGATAAGTCAATAAGGCAGAATGTCACTGGTAAGATCAGGTTATGTAAGGATATGGGGCAAGAGGCCTTAAATGTATTACTCTGCTATTTTGTAAATTGTATAATTACTGCAACATCTCACTTTGGTCAGTAAATGGCAGCAAAAGATACGATGATAAAAGTCTACATTGGAGCTGCCTATCAAAGAAATACTAATAACTAGAGATGTGCAAATTTTTCAAAAGTTTGATTTGGCCAAATTTTCTCAAAAATGTGGTTCAATGCAAATTAATTTGCGGTGAATTGTGTTAAAAAACAGCTATTTCCTGGCTGCAGAGAGCCTTTATAGTGGTGTTGAACACTGGGCCTTGCATTAACACGCATAAGGAGTCTGCTGTGGCAATAATACTGTGAGTCATTATGACATGCATCTGACAGGCTTCACTATTAGTATCACTGCACATTTCACTTGTTTGGGCAGTCACGGGGCCAAAAATGACCAAATAACTCAAGTATGAACTCAGCCTTACAGGTCGATGTTAGCGCCAAGAAGAAGCGCACTCCTTTCACAGCGTAGTCAGCTGATTCCACATAGATGTCTACAGAACCTGTTCTATTAAATGCTCATACAAGTAGACCCCCCCAACAGAGTGGATTGGGCGTCAGCATTAAGTTTCTGTTGACGTCACTGATTATTTTGCCCTTCCTCTGATCTGACAGAACAATAACCCAACAAAACGGATCCTGTCTGTGGAGCATCCGCATTCACTTGATCAGTATTTGCTCAATAATCCATTAGTATTGCTAATGCCCAATAAAACAGAAGTGGATACAAAACAGAGATGACACGCGAACTGAATATTTGCATGTCTTCTGTGTTTTGTACCCACTCCTGCTTTTGGCTACCAAATCACAAGCTAATTCTGATGGGACCATACAGGCCTCATAGCTGCTACACAGACAGGATACGTTGTGTCTCATTTTTCCTTCCTTCTGACAGATCAGAAGATGGGTCAAATAAATGATGATGTCAGCCAAGGCAAAAATGCTGAATAGTGGCCCAGTCATGAAGTGGGGAGGGTGGAAACAGCATGAGAAGTCCACAGTGTGGTCCTAAGACATTGTTGTGAGTTGGCGGGAACATAAGGAAGCCACAGAGTGGCCCAATGACTGGAGGTGGTGGCAGCATAAGGAGGCCGCAGAGTGGCAAGGTGACATAGTGTGGAGGTGGCAGCAGCATGAGAAGACCATAGAGTGGCAAGGTGACATAGTGTGGAGGTGGCAGCAGCATCAGGAGACCACAGAGTGGCAAGAAGACATAGTGTGGAGATGGAAGCAGCATGAGGAGACCACAGAGTGACCTGGTGACAGAGTGTGGAGATGGCAGCAGCATGAGGAGACCACAGAGTGACCCGGTGGGTGGATGGAAATAACAGTACCCGCTGATGATGGTGGGTGTAAGAAGGAGCACTTGGCATTAGATGTGTGTCATCAGGCGTGTGGCAGCATCAGAATAGTAGCTGAGGCAGGTAGCCACATGAAATCGGTCTCTTTTGTCAAAGAGTTGGTGTGGCACCATGGATGATCTAGTCTGATGCATCAGCCATTGGTGAGTGGAAATCCTGACTGATCCACGCCTTAATTATCTTGACAAAGGTCAGTCTCTCCACATTTTGGGTGGACAGGCGATTTCTTCATGGGGTAACTATGGCCCCAACCGCACTAAACACCCATTCTGATGCCACACTACTGGCCGTACAGGACAGCTTTTCAAGGGCAAACTCTGCCAGTTGCGGCCACACATCCAGTTTGGCTGCCCAGTAGTCCAGCGGATTTTCAATGTGGGGTGGCAGGGTGCTGTCCAAGTATGCCACCAACTGCTGGTTTAGGTCCCACTCTATGTCTAGCTGCTGGTGAGTAGTTTCTTCACTATGTGGATGAAGGAATCTGCTTATTAGCAAATCTAGACTCAGGCTGCTGCTGATGGAGCTGGTACTGATTCTGCCACCCCACCCATCCTCAGCAGCCATGGCAGTGGAACGTGAGTGCAGAGGGCCCCCCCAGTCATACCTACGAGAGGATAGAAGATCGAGCAGATAGGCAGCGGCCAACTGACTACATAAGATTTCTCTATGGTAGTTCAGTTTGTCCTCCCTCTCAGTGGGTGTAAAAAAGGCCCCCATTTTGGACCAGTAGCGAGGGTCCAACAAGATGGGGAGCCAGCAGTCATCCCTCTGCCAAATGTCACTACACAAGCAAGTGAGCATGCATCGGGCCATTTGTGCAAGTGACTAGGAGGAACTCCCTGCCTCCATCTCCAATGCATACTGCCCCAGTATGTCTGGGTCCTCTGCCTCCTCTTCCTCATCGCCCTGTAGGTCCCCTGGCTGCTCCTGCTCCTTCTCTCCTGTCACCAGTATAGAAAATCCACCCATTTCTTAACACAATACTTTTGCTCCAATGTCGTCCTCCTCCTCTTCCAGTTCAGCCCCCACAGGGCTCATGTGGCTGTGAGATCTAGGTGCCACTAGAGATGAGCGAATCGAGCTGACAAAGTTGAATTCGATCTGAATTTCAGGAAAAATTAGATTTGCAATTAATACGAATTTCCTTGTGCTTCGTGGTTGCGAATCACATTTCTTTCTAAAATTGCTGATGTACGTGTGAGGACATGGGGCAAGGAACCCTGGGAAGGCAGGATGACCCATAATGCCATGCAAGCAGCCAATCAGCAGCCAGCCAGCACGGTGATGTCACAGCCCTATAAATAGCCTCAGCCTTCTTGGATTCTGCCATTATCCAGCGTTCTGAGTGCAGGGACAGACCTTGTAGGCGCTAGTGAGAGTGATTTTGAAAACCTTATTGTGGAAAAAAAGTGCAGGGAAAGGATAGGGAGGAATCATTTCAAAGCATCTTAGTGCAGGGAGAGAGGTCAGAACAAGCGCTAAGGACACTGATAGGAAAAACCTCATTGTGAAAAAAAGCAATTTACAAGTGCAGGGAAAGATTATTTGTGGATCCAAATAGCCATTATACAGCTCCGTCATTCCAGAAATTTGTTCTTGGGGTTTAAGTGCTATACTGAAAAGCCTTTAGTGGCTTATATCTGTTGAAAAAGAAAAATATATACGCGGTTCATTTCTGCAGCTATATGTGGTGAAAGCGTTTTAGTGGCGTATTTCAGTACAAAAAGAAAAAAATATATGCAGTTCACTTCTGCAGCTACTGTTTATGTTGTGGAAGCATTTAGTGGCGTATTTCAGTACAAAAAGAAAAAAATGTACGCAGTTCACTTCTAAAGCTATATGTGGTGAAAGCGTTTGGTGGCATATTTCAGTACAAAAAGAGAAATATATACGCAGTTCAGTTTGCAGTTATGTGCGCTGAAAGCGCTGAGTGTCCTATTTCAGAACAAAATCAGAAATATATACGCAGTTCAGTCTTCCTGTTATTTGCGCTGAAAACGCTCGCTGGCCTTTTTCAGTACAAAAAGAGAAATATATACGCAGTTGAGTTTTGCAGCTATTTGCGCTGAAAGAGCTTAGTGGCCTATTTCAGTACAAAAACAGAAATATATACCCAGTTCAGTCTTGCTGTTATTTGCGCTGAAAACGCTTGCTGGCCTTTTTCAGTACAAAAAGAGAAATATATACGCAGTTCACTTCTGCAGTTATATGTGGTGAAAGAGTTTAGTGACCTATTTCAGGGCAAAAAGAAAAATATATTCGCAGTTCACTTCTGCAGTAATATGTGGTAAAATCTTTAGTGATGTATTTCGGTAGAAAAACACAATGTATTCAGCTTTCAGCGCTGCAGTTATATGTGGTAAAATCTTCCAAGCAATTTTGAAGCTTTGTCTTCTCATTGTCTGTAGCTACTGTTCATGTCAGGCAGGTTCCCCCAGAAGTATCTGGCTTGTTGAGTAGCCGATGCCGCACTTGCATCAATCTTGACAGGATTCGTCTCCAGGTGGAGAGAAATTGTTTTTTGGAATGCTTTCTCCATCGCAACCAGGTTCTTGAATAAAAAGAAAACTGGCCGATTCTCTCCTGTCTTAGGCAACACATAATTTTTATTATTACATTTATTAAATATTTATATTAAATTGAACCAAAACGTGATTAAAATTATAAGAAAGTAAACTTAAATTTGCCAATATATTATCCCAATCTTCAAGGGAAATTTCCAATCAATTTGCCAAGCCATTTGTGCCGGAGAACGAGTATTATTAAATTGTGTTTTAAGCAACAATTTATAAAGTTGAGAAATTTTAACCTTCTGTTCTGTCCCATATTCCCTATAAATGAATATGCTGCTGCCAACTCCGCAATCTCTCATCATCATGCCACTCTGTGGCCTCTTCATGCTGCTGCCACCTCCGCAATCTCTTGTCGTCGTGCCACTCTGTGGCCTCCTAATGCTGCTACCATCTCCACAATCTCTCGTCATCGTGCCACTCTGTCATAGTCCCACAACATGGACAGTGACATACCAGAGGGGGATTATTGGCCAAAATTCCCACAAAAAATCTGAATTTTAATCAGGGGCCATCTTTATGTTTATTAAAGGGAAACTCTTAAAAATGTGCAATATTGCTTCAATGTATACATATGTGCAGCACTCCACATTTTTGTATCCTGCAGAGTCCAGTAAAAAAATGCATACGTTAGCGTAAATTTCTTTTCTACCATGGAACTGTATGGTGAACGAACACCACTATACGTCATCAGTCTGAGGCCTCTGTTAACGCATACATTTTTGGTATGCATTAAATGGATGGCAAAAGTAGGATGTGAACCCTGCCCTAGTGTCAGAATAAGCACCAGGTCAATGTACTGGAGCCGCAGATTACAGAGGCTATGCTTCAAGGTTTCACTCCCTAACCCTAGCTACGCGTTTTTCAGCGCGTTCCTATGCGCTGAAAAACGCACAACATGTGAAATGCCATGTATCTCTATGGGCATGGTACACATTTGGGCGTTTTACAGCGCATTTAAACGCGCTGAAAAACGCCTGACACAAACGCTAGTGCTTGAGCTTCTTTGGGGCGTTTTTTCAAGCGTTTCCACCCATTGGAATGCATGGGAACGCTCCAAGTTGAAGATATGCGCGTTTTCTGTTTTAAAAACGCGCATACGATCGCGCGTTTTTCTCATTTGACCCAGCATAAAAAAGCCCAATTTTGCTAACAGTCTGCAACTTTCATATAGGTGGGCCTACATTTTTAGTGGATCTGGAACCTGTCAATCCAAAAAACGCCTCAAAAACACGCGTTCCTTAAATGCAAAAACGCCCATGAAAACGCGCGTTTGTCGCGCGAAAAAACGCTCAAAAGAATGCCCACTCCAAAAACGCTTACACTGGGTTCAGACATGAGCGTTTGGAAGCCTAGCGTTTTATGCGCATTCAAGACAGGCGTTTAGGCGCGTTTTTTTCAAGCGTTTTTGTAAATAGTGTAGGCGCGTTTAACGCGCGTTTATGTGATTGACTGCATAGTGGGCCAATGACCAAACAGCCCTCGCTATATATAGTTTGGCCAATCAGAGTGATTTTGAGGTGTGAAATTCCATGGTGGCTGATATTGTGTGTGTGTTGGCCAAAATGGACTGCTACAGGAGGCGACATGTTGCTGTGGTTGTGACTGCCATCCAACTGGAGCGTTTGAGGAGAAGGAGGGCCAGCAGGCGACGGTTCTGGGTCCATCCGGTGATTGCCCAGCGGCAGGAGAGGGGCCAGTTCTGGGCGCTCTACCAGAACCTGCGTGCCCATGAGGACCAGTTTTTTGCCTACATGCGTCCATTTCCAGGTTAGTATGTATACGTGATGTTTAATGTTTTTATTTGTTTTACAGAAAGTGTAGTAATGTCGTAATGTTAATTTGATTTAATTTTAATTGTCTCCAGCTTTGATGAGCTCCTGGGGCTGTTGGAGAGTAGTTTGATGCACCAGGACACCTTCATGCGGGACAGCATTCCACCTGTGGAAAGACTGGTCATAACTTTGCGGTAAGTTTTATATACCTCGTGTCCTTCTAAAACATGTCTATTGTGTAGCGACTGTATATGAGTGTTTTTGCATTTTAGTAGTCGTGTTGTTTCTGCGGTATGCTTGTTACTATAAATATTCAGCACATGCATCATGTAGCCACCTTTGCAAGGTGTAACCCTTCCCATGGAAAAAAGACTCCAAACATATAGTTAGTAATTGTTTTATGTTTGGTGCAATAAAGAAACTCAGTACATTCCCCAACATGTTTATACGGAGTACACAAAACTGCACATAACTTTTGTGCAATATGCAAACAAAATGTTATTCCTTTTAATAAAAAATAACTAACGTAGTGGCCAACTCAAATACCGGCACTTTAATTCGCAGTACCATCTCTCACAGGTCCTCATAATCTGGGCCGGTTGTTTCTGGGTCCGGATCCCGGCTTGTAGGAATGTTTTGCCGCGTTAGAAGCTCGGCATTGGCCTGTGTGCTGGTGGTGGTGCTTGTGGATGTGGTCAGGCCATACTGGTGCCCATAATGTGGACCTTCTTGGGGGCCATGTTGGTCGTAATGTTGGCCATAGTATCGGCTATATTGTTGCACCGGTTCCGCAGGTTGAGAATATTGTTCAGCATATGGTGATCCCTGTGGCGCATACTGCTGTGGATATATTTGGCCATATGTTGTCGGATTTGTGGGCCCATGTTGGCTAAATTGGGGACCATGTGGGTGGCCATATTGTTGCCCTTAATGGGGGTCCTGTCTAGGGGCCTGCATAGTAGGCTGCATTGGATCCTGAATTGGATGCTGCCTAGGATCCGGAATTGTATGCTGCCTAGGAGGCTGCCTAGGAGCGGGGATGGGAGGCTGCCTAGGAGCGGGGATGGGAGGCTGCCTAGGAGCGGGGATGGGAGGCTGCCTAGGAGCGGGGATGGGAGGCTGCCTAGGAGCCGGGAGAGGAGGCTGCATAGGAGCCGGGAGAGGAGGCTGCATAGGAGCCGGGAGAGGAGGCTGCATAGGAGCCGGGAGAGGAGGCTGCATAGGAGCCGGGAGAGGAGGCTGCATAGGAGCCTGCATCGGGCCATGCAATGATGCAATTTTTGTGGCCACTTTGGTGGTCATTTCAGTGGCAACTTCTGTTGCCATTTCAGTTGCCACTTGTTAAGCGATCTTTGTGGCCTGGTGTGGTGACAGCTGCGGGGCCTGATGTTGGGCCATTACTGGTTCAAGCTGTATGACCAGTTGTGTGGCCAGTTGTGTGGCCAGTTGTGTGGCCAGTTGTGTGGCCAGTTGTGAGGCCAGTTGTGTGGCCTGCAGGGGTCCCGGCTGGGTTTCCTGGAATGGTGACGCAAAAGTGTCCAGCGTTCGGGTCAGCATCTCTTGGACAGTGGTGAGTTGCGGTCTGGGGACATTTTGCATTCTGTCCTCCAGACTGAGAAGGAAATACCCGTTACTGGACATTTTTGGTACCGGATGTGCCAGGGCATCCAGGCTGGCTATCAGTCGGTCCTCCTGCCGTTCACCTCTCCGCCTTTTGGCCCTTAGCTGGCGAGTCGCTTCTGCCACAGATGGGCCTGGCTGTGTGGGGCTTGTAAGCGTCGGAGGGCCCTCTGTCCCTGGTGGACTGGTTGCCGCTGAAGATGGTCCTGCCTCGCTGTCCCGAGTGTGGCCAGAGTCCTCTTCCGCCTCATCTGCAGCCTGACTGTGTTCCCAGCTACTCTCTGTGCTGTTAAAGAGAAATATTTTGTTAAATATTTTAACCATATCAATGTGAATATATGTGACATTATGTAATGCCACATCCTCTCCCCAATGAGGACTACAATGTCTCACCTCCTCATTTCAGTGCAGGGAATCAAGAAGGCCATTTGCTCCGCATGCACATAACAAGAGCGTGTGGGTGAAGAGACGCTCCTCTGCTCCCTCTCTAGGCGGCGATGTCGTATGAAAGCGTCCTTGATACTTTTCCATTTTTTTTTGATGGTGTTGACTACAAATATAAAAATAAAAGTTAATTAACATTATTTTTATTTCTCTTTTCAGGTACCTAGGTACAGGCCAGTCGTTGGCGAGTCTCCATTTCGCATTTTTGATCGGCAAATCCACTGCAAGTGTCATCATCCGTGAGACCTGCGTGGCAATCTGGAATGCGCTCCATGCAGCAGTGATGGGCCAACCGCAGAAGGAGCAGTGGAAGGAAATAGCGGATGTGTTCCAGCAAACCTGCCAATTCCCCAACTGTGCCGGAGCTATAGATGGCAAACATATCCGCATTAAGAAGCCGGTTCGAAGTGGGAGCCAATATTACAATTACAAAAAATATTTTTCTTTTGTATTATTTGCGATGTGTGATGCCAACTATAGCTTCCGGTACATTGACGTGGGCTCATATGGCAGTAGGTCCGACTCGGCGGTCTTTGCCCATTCCGAGTTTGGCAAACTGCTCCATGACAAGGCTCTGGATCTCCCTGAGCACACCGCACTGCCTGGCACCACTTCACCAGCGATGCCATTTGTGTTTGTGGCCGACGAGGCCTTTGCACTGGGCGAAAACCTAATGAGGCCCTATTCCAGCAGGGGACTCTCTCTAGCCAGACGAGTGTTCAATTATAGGCTGACTAGAGCGCGCAGGGTTGTGGAGTGCGCTTTTGGCATCCTCGCCAACAAATGGCGATTTCTCCACACCCCCATCCACCTCAAATTGGAGACTGCAATATCGGCCGTAAAAGCAGCCTGCGTCCTGCATAATTTCGTCCGGGCAAGAGACGGGTTTAATTTTGAAGATTCCCTCACCCATTCCCTGCACAGTCATCGGCCGAGCGTTGTGCGTGGCCACAGACAGGGTGCAGCAGTGCGGGAACAGTTCACAGCTTACTTTATGTCGCCACATGGGGCGTTACCATGGCAGTTAGACGCTATTTAAATATATTTGCCTTAATTATTTTGTGTTAATATGCGTCATAAGTTAATTTTTCTGTAATGTTTGTAGATTATTTTTGCACATATAAATTCTGTTTGACCCATTTTGTCTCATCTAGTTTTTCAATATATGATGGGCCATGGAGAGTGGCCTTTAGGAGGCAATATTCCAATTACGTGTGGTACTAAGCATATGGTGGCCGAAATTACGTAACCGCATTTGTGGGTAAATACTCCACCATTATATTTATTCCTAATGATGGAGCAATTAATGTGGCCATTCAGGTGCCTATAAATGCGATTTTACGAAAAAAGTTTCCCACCACAAACGTGACCCTTCAGCTGAATATAACTCACAACAAATACCATGCTAACAGTGTGTGAAGCTATGGTAGAGCATGATCACAGTAGCATGTATGAAACGGCTGGAGGGCCGACATTCGACTGCCCTGACGTATACACCACTGAAATGTGTCTGTAAATACATAGGCCACTATCCGTACTATTGTTTTACATACGTCACCTCACTAGCAATTTACTATTCCGCATAACCAGGCCACAAATAGAGCTAAATCTCTGCATTGGACAACATGAGCTTTCTTACACAGCGCATACAAACACTATTCAGCTGAACCATTTACACGTCAATCATAGTACTGGCCCATTGCACTGACGCATAATGTGCGCAGGGGCAACTACCAACTGGCCACATAACAACTGACACATCCCACATACAACTCCTACACAGACCTCACTAGAAGGGAGACATAAAACATGTAGCAGGAGAAACTAACCATTCTGAAAGCCCCCACAGTTTGTGGCGTTTGCTAGCATATTTACAACTATTTAAACAGGTGACACACAGCAGCAGGCAATTACTACAGGCCAGAGGGTACTGGATCCAAATTATGTGCCCATGAGACAAGGCGAACTATGCTAAAAGAGTGCCTATATACTATATTAAGTTTGTTGATGGTGCGGCACTGTAGGTGATGTCCAAATACAGCTACATGCATGCCTGCAAGGCTCCAGCAAGTACAAGACAGCCCACCATTTTTGGAGCTGCATTTGGACATCACCTCAAGCCGTACTGTCTGAGATGGCCGGAGCTATTACATATAATATTTTCTACACCAGAGCACACTAGATTTTGAGGTCAGAAACTAAATCACACATACCTTTGCCTTGTCGGACAGTCTTGGTAAACTGCGGCCACTCTGGCCAGATGGATTTGCAAATGTCCTCCCAGGCTTGTAGTCGGACCCTGCGATTTTTATAATAGGGGTCTTGGGTGTCATATAGGCACCGTTTGGCCTGCACTAGCCTGATAATGTTTTCAGAATCACAGGCCTCCTCCATGGCTGCTCTCCTGCAAAACTCTGGGTGCTTTGCACATGTTGCTTTGGCCTTTTTCATCAGCATGTTGCAAACTAGCGTCCATAGGCGCGTTTTACGCGGCACAAACGCCCGAACAACACGCCTATGGCGTTTCCCATTGAAGTCTATTGGAACCAAACGCTGGATAAACGCCCAAATTAACGCGAACATACTTGCCTATGCGTCTGACGTTTTTAGGCGCCTACGAACGCGCATTAAAACGCGCAAGTGTGAACCACCTCCATTGGAATGCATGGTTCCTGTACTGTTGTGCGTTTTTTTGCGCATTCGAAAGCGGCGTTTTACGCGAAAGTGTGAACTGAGTGTTAGGTGTGTTCCCAGCCTTATAGTGTTAGCTCATATGCGCATTCACACCTCCTACACTCAACTAGCACAGATTTCCCAAACTAGTTGGGTCCCTCTCTAACTAGACTGAATATTAAAATTCCCACACACATTAGTCCCTGCATCCCGACATGTTTCGCCCCACCGGGCGTCTTCAGGGGATGTAATTGCAGGTGCTTGTGTTGGGGGAGGGGACCATCCTTTATACCCTCTGAATTGCCAGGAAGAAAAACTTCAGCCAATGATATTTGTTCCATATGATTGATCATTACTTACCTTATTGCGTCTAAATGCGGTCACAGTGGGGTAGGCGGCTCTATCCAAAGATCCGCGCATGCATCCGGACTTAGAAATAATCTTCACTGCTGCAACACTCTATGTATTATGTGAACACGTGCAGGCGCCCGAACATAGAAGAAATCACTGTTATGGCGCTATGCTAGACTTGCGCATGCGCCTAAACTAAGAAAAAGTCTTCATCGCTGTGACGCTCTGTGTAGTATGTAAACTCGCGCAGGCGCCTAAACTTAGAAAAAATCACTGTTACGGCGCTCTACTAGACTTAGGAGAAATCATCACTACTGCGGCACTGTGCTGATTGTATGGATCACATTGTACTAGCTATTGTAATACTTTCGCATGCGTCTATAGATGATATTAAATACATTGTTACAGTGGCCCTCACAATTGTAATAAAGAGGAATATTCAAGGAGGATGTATTATTACAAGCAATTATATATATGTGCAGAGATATATGTATGAAGAGGATAATAAGTCAGGATTAGAGATGAGCGAATACCTGGATGTTCGGGTTCGAGAGGTTCGGCCGAACTTCCGGAAAATGTCTGGGTTCGTGATCCGAACTCAAAACGAACTTCATCCCGAACCCGAACCCCATAAAAGTCAATGGGGACCCGAACTCTTAGGCACTAAAAAGCCTGTAAAAGACTCCAGGAAAGGGCTAGAGGGCTGCAAAAGGCAGCAAAATGTAGGTAAATCCCCTGCAAACAAATGTAGATAGGGAAATGAATTAAAATAATATAAAATAAATAAAAATTAACCAATATCAATTGGAGAGAGGTCCCACAGCAAGGAATCATGCCTCATATCAACCACCAACGGAGAAGGCCACTCTCATGTATTTAGGCCCAGCACCCAGACAGAGGAGAGAGGTCCCACATCAAGGAATCATGCGTCATATCAACCACCACCGGAGAAGGCCACTCTCATTTTTTTTGGACCAGCACCCAGACAGAGGATACAGGTCCCACATCAAGGAATCATGCGTCATATCAACCACCACCGGAGAAGGCCACTCTCATTTAGTTCGGACCAGCACCCAGACAGAGGAGAGAGGTCCCACATCAAGGAATCATGCGTCATATCAACCACCAACGGAGAAGGCCAGTCTCATTTAGTTCGGACCAGCACCCAGACAGAGGAGAGAGGTCCCACATCAAGGAATCATGTGTCATATCAACCACCACCGGAGAAGGCCACTCTCATTTATTTTGGACCAGCAACCAGACAGAGGATACAGGTCCCACATCAAGGAATCATGCGTCATATCAACCACCACCGGAGAAGGCCACTCTCATTTAGTTCGGACCAGCACCCAGACAGAGGAGAGAGGTCCCACATCAAGGAATCATGCGTCATATCAACCACCAACGGAGAAGGCCACTCTCATTTATTTTGGACCAGCACACAGACAGAGGAGAGAGGTCCCACATCAAGGAATCATGCGTCATATCAACCACCACCTGAGAAGGCCACTCTCATTTATTTTGGACCAGCACCCAGACAGAGGAGAGAGGTCCCACATCAAGGAATCATGAGTCATATCAACCACCACCGGAGAAGGCCACTCTCATTTATTTTGGACCAGCACCCAGACAGAGGATACAGGTCCCACATCAAGGAATCATGCGTCATATCAACCACCACCGGAGAAGGCCACTCTCATTTATTTTGGACCAGCACCCAGACAGAGGATACAGGTCCCACATCAAGGAATCATGCGTCATATCAACCACCACCGGAGAAGGCCACTCTCATTTAGTTCGGACCAGCACCCAGACAGAGGAGAGAGGTCCCACATCAAGGAATCATGCGTCATATCAACCCCCACCGGAGAAGGCCACTCTCATTTATTTTGGACCAGCACCCAGACAGAGGAGAGAGGTCCCACATCAAGGAATCATGTGTCATATCAACCACCACCGGAGAAGGCCACTCTCATTTATTTTGGACCAGCAACCAGACAGAGGATACAGGTCCCACATCAAGGAATCATGCGTCATATCAACCACCACCGGAGAAGGCCACTCTCATTTAGTTCGGACCAGCACCCAGACAGAGGAGAGAGGTCCCACAGCAAGGAATCATGCGTCATATCAACCACCAACGGAGAAGGCCACTCTCATTTAGTTCGGACCAGCACCCAGACAGAGGAGAGGTCCCACATCAAGGAATCATGCGTCATATCAACCCCCACCGGAGAAGGCCACTCTCATTTATTTTGGACCAGCACCCAGACAGAGGAGAGAGGTCCCACATCAAGGAATCATGCGTCATATCAACCACCACCTGAGAAGGCCACTCTCATTTATTTTGGACCAGCACCCAGACAGAGGAGAGAGGTCCCACATCAAGGAATCATGAGTCATATCAACCACCACAGGAGAAGGCCACTCTCATTTATTTTGGACCAGCACCCAGACAGAGGATACAGGTCCCACATCAAGGAATCATGCGTCATATCAACCACCACCGGAGAAGGCCACTCTCATTTATTTTGGACCAGCACCCAGACAGAGGAGAGAGGTCCCACATCAAGGAATCATGAGTCATATCAACCACCACCGGAGAAGGCCACTCTCATTTATTTTGGACCAGCACCCAGACAGAGGATACAGGTCCCACATCAAGGAATCATGCGTCATATCAACCACCACCGGAGAAGGCCACTCTCATTTATTTTGGACCAGCACCCAGACAGAGGATACAGGTCCCACATCAAGGAATCATGCGTCATATCAACCACCACCGGAGAAGGCCACTCTCATTTAGTTCGGACCAGCACCCAGACAGAGGAGAGAGGTCCCACATCAAGGAATCATGCGTCATATCAACCCCCACCGGAGAAGGCCACTCTCATTTATTTTGGACCAGCACACAGACAGAGTAGAGAGGTCCCACATCAAGGAATCATGTGTCATATCAACCACCACCGGAGAAGGCCACTCTCATTTATTTTGGACCAGCAACCAGACAGAGGATACAGGTCCCACATCAAGGAATCATGTGTCATATCAACCACCACCGGAGAAGGCCACTCTCATTTAGTTCGGACCAGCACCCAGACAGAGGAGAGAGGTCCCACATCAAGGAATCATGCGTCATATCAACCACCAACGGAGAAGGCCACTCTCATTTAGTTCGGACCAGCACCCAGACAGAGGAGAGAGGTCCCACATCAAGGAATCATGCGTCATATCAACCCCCACCGGAGAAGGCCACTCTCATTTATTTTGGACCAGCACCCAGACAGAGGAGAGAGGTCCCACATCAAGGAATCATGCGTCATATCAACCACCACCTGAGAAGGCCACTATCATTTATTTTGGACCAGCACCCAGACCGAGGAGAGAGGTCCCACATCAAGGAATCATGAGTCATATCAACCACCACCGGAGAAGGCCACTCTCATTTATTTTGGACCAGCACCCAGACAGAGGATACAGGTCCCACATCAAGGAATCATGCGTCATATCAACCACCACCGGAGAAGGCCACTCTTATGTATTTTGGACCAGCACCCAGACAGAGGAGAGAGGTCCCACATCAAGGAATAATGCGTCATATCAACCCCCACCGGAGAAGGCCACTCTCATGTATTTTGGACCAGCACCCAGACAGAGGAGAGAGGTCCCACATCAAGGAATCATGCGTCATATCAACCCCCACCGGAGAAGGCCACTCTCATTTATTTTGGACCAGCACCCAGACAGAGGAGAGAGGTCCCACATCAAGGAATCATGAGTCATATCAACCACCACCGGAGAAGGACACTCTCATTTATTTTGGACCAGCACCCAGACAGAGAATACAGGTCCCACATCAAGGAATCATGCGTCATATCAACCACCACCGCAGAAGGCCACTCTCATTTAGTTCGGACCAGCACCCAGACAGAGGAGAGAGGTCCCACATCAAGGAATCATGCGTCATATCAACCACCAACGGAGAAGGCCACTCTCATTTAGTTCGGACCAGCACCCAGACAGAGGAGAGAGGTCCCACATCAAGGAATCATGTGTCATATCAACCACCACCGGAGAAGGCCACTCTCATTTATTTTGGACCAGCAACCAGACAGAGGATACAGGTCCCACATCAAGGAATCATGCGTCATATCAACCACCACCGGAGAAGGCCACTCTCATTTAGTTCGGACCAGCACCCAGACAGAGGAGAGAGTCCCACATCAAGGAATCATGCGTCATATCAACCACCACCGGAGAAGGCCACTCTCATTTAGTTCGGACCAGCACCCAGACAGAGGAGAGAGGTCCCACATCAAGGAATCATGCGTCATATCAACCCCCACCGGAGAAGGCCACTCTCATTTATTTTGGACCAGCACCCAGACAGAGGAGGAGGTCCCACATCAAGGAATCATGCGTCATATCAACCACCACCGGAGAAGGCCACTCTCATTTATTTTGGACCAGCACCCAGACAGAGGAGAGAGGTCCCACATCAAGGAATCATGCGTCATATCAACCACCACCTGAGAAGGCCACTCTCATTTATTTTGGACCAGCACGCAGACAGAGGAGAGGTCCCACATCAAGGAATCATGAGTCATATCAACCACCACCGGAGAAGGCCACTCTCATTTATTTTGGACCAGCACCCAGACAGAGGATACAGGTCCCACATCAAGGAATCATGCGTCATATCAACCACCACCGGAGAAGGCCACTCTCATTTAGTTCGGACCAGCACCCAGACAGAGAGAGAGGTCCCACATCAAGGAATCATGCGTCATATCAACCACCAACGGAGAAGGCCACTCTCATTTAGTTCGGACCAGCACCCAGACAGAGGAGAGAGGTCCCACATCAAGGAATCATGCGTCATATCAACCCCCACCGGAGAAGGCCACTCTCATTTATTTTGGACCAGCACCCAGACAGAGGAGAGAGGTCCCATATCAAGGAATCATGCGTCATATCAACCACCACCGGAGAAGGCCACTTTCAGTTATTTCGGCCCAGCACCCAGACAGAGGATACAGGTCCCACATCAAGGAATCATGCGTCATATCAACCACCACCGCAGAAGGCCACTCTCATTTAGTTCGGACCAGCACCCAGACAGAGGAGAGAGGTCCCACATCAAGGAATCATGCGTCATATCAACCACCAACGGAGAAGGCCACTCTCATTTAGTTCGGACCAGCACCCAGACAGAGGAGAGAGGTCCCACATCAAGGAATCATGTGTCATATCAACCACCACCGGAGAAGACCACTCTCATTTATTTTGGACCAGCAACCAGACAGAGGATACAGGTCCCACATCAAGGAATCATGCGTCATATCAACCACCACCGGAGAAGGCCACTCTCATTTAGTTCGGACCAGCACCCAGACAGAGGAGAGAGGTCCCACATCAAGGAATCATGCGTCATATCAACCACCACCGGAGAAGGCCACTCTCATTTAGTTCGGACCAGCACCCAGACAGAGGAGAGAGGTCCCACATCAAGGAATCATGCGTCATATCAACCCCCACCGGAGAAGGCCACTCTCATTTATTTTGGACCAGCACCCAGACAGAGGAGAGAGGTCCCACATCAAGGAATCATGCGTCATATCAACCACCACCGGAGAAGGCCACTCTCATTTATTTTGGACCAGCACCCAGACAGAGGAGAGAGGTCCCACATCAAGGAATCATGCGTCATATCAACCACCACCTGAGAAGGCCACTCTCATTTATTTTGGACCAGCACGCAGACAGAGGAGAGAGGTCCCACATCAAGGAATCATGAGTCATATCAACCACCACCGGAGAAGGCCACTCATTTATTTTGGACCAGCACCCAGACAGAGGATACAGGTCCCACATCAAGGAATCATGCGTCATATCAACCACCACCGGAGAAGGCCACTCTCATTTAGTTCGGACCAGCACCCAGACAGAGGAGAGAGGTCCCACATCAAGGAATCATGCGTCATATCAACCACCAACGGAGAAGGCCACTCTCATTTAGTTCGGACCAGCACCCAGACAGAGGAGAGAGGTCCCACATCAAGGAATCATGCGTCATATCAACCCCCACCGGAGAAGGCCACTCTCATTTATTTTGGACCAGCACCCAGACAGAGGAGAGAGGTCCCATATCAAGGAATCATGCGTCATATCAACCACCACCGGAGAAGGCCACTTTCAGTTATTTCGGCCCAGCACCCAGACAGAGGATACAGGTCCCACATCAAGGAATCATGCGTCATATCAACCACCACCGGAGAAGGCCACTCTCATTTAGTTCGGACCAGCACCCAGACAGAGGAGAGAGGTCCCACATCAAGGAATCATGCGTCATATCAACCCCCACCGGAGAAGGCCACTCTCATTTATTTTGGACCAGCACCCAGACAGAGGAGAGAGGTCCCACATCAAGGAATCATGCGTCATATCAACCACTACCTGAGAAGGCCACTCTCATTTATTTTGGACCAGCACCCAGACAGAGGAGAGAGGTCCCACATCAAGGAATCATGAGTCATATCAACCACCACCGGAGAAGGCCACTCTCATTTATTTTGGACCAGCACCCAGACAGAGGAGAGAGGTCCCACATCAAGGAATCATGCGTCATATCAACCCCCACCGGAGAAGGCCACTCTCATTTATTTTGGACCAGCACCCAGACAGAGGATACAGGTCCCACATCAAGGAATCATGCGTCATATCAACCACCACCGGAGAAGGCCACTCTTATGTATTTTGGACCAGCACCCAGACAGAGGATAGAGGTCCCACATCAAGGAATAATGCGTCATATCAACCCCCACCGGAGAAGGCCACTCTCATGTATTTTGGACCAGCACCCAGACAGAGGAGAGAGGTCCCACATCAAGAAATCATGCGTCATATCAACCCCCACTGGAGAAGGCCACTCTCATTTATTTTGGACCAGCACCCAGACAGAGGAGAGAGGTCCCACATCAAGGAATCATGAGTCATATCAACCCCCACCGGAGAAGGCCACTCTCATTTATTTTGGACCAGCACCCAGACAGAGGATACAGGTCCCACATCAAGGAATCATGCGTCATATCAACCACCACCGGAGAAGGCCACTCTCATGTATTTTGGACCAGCACCCAGACAGAGGAGAGAGGTCACACATCAAGGAATCATGCGTCATATCAACCACCACCGGAGAAGGCCACTCTCATTTATTTTGGACCAGCACCCAGACAGAGGAGAGAGGTCCCACATCAAGGAATCATGCGTCATATCAACCCCCACCGGAGAAGGCCACTCTCATTTATTTTGGACCAGCACCCAGACAGAGGATACAGGTCCCACATCAAGGAATCATGCGTCATATCAACCACCACCGGAGAAGGCCACTCTTATGTATTTTGGACCAGCACCCAGACAGAGGAGAGAGGTCCCACATCAAGGAATAATGCGTCATATCAACCCCCACCGGAGAAGGCCACTCTCATGTATTTTGGACCAGCACCCAGACAGAGGAGAGAGGTCCCACATCAAGGAATCATGCGTCATATCAACCACCACCGGAGAAGGCCACTCTCATGTATTTTGGACCAGCACCCAGAGAGAGGAGAGAGGTCCCACATCAAGGAATCATGCCTCATATCAACCAACAACGGAGAAGGCCACTCTCATTTATTTCGGCCCAGCACCCAGACAGAGGATACAGGTCCCACAGCAAGGAATCATGCGTCATATCAACCACCACCGGAGAAGGCCACTCTTATGTATTTTGGACCAGCACCCAGACAGAGGAGAGAGGTCACACATCAAGGAATCATGCGTCATATCAACCCCCACCGGAGAAGGCCACTATCATTTATTTTAGACCAGCACCCAGACAGAGGATACAGGTCCCACAGCAAGGAATCATGCCTCATATCAACCACCAACGGAGAAGGCCACTCTCATGTATTTTGGACCAGCACCCAGACAGAGGAGATAGGTCCCACAGCAAGGAATCATGCCTCATATCAACCACCAACGGAGAAGGCCACTCTCATTTATTTCGGCCCAGCACCCAGACAGAGGATACAGGTCCCACAGCAAGGAATCATGCGTCATATCAACCACCACCGGAGAAGGCCACTCTCATGTATTTTGGACCAGCACCCAGACAGAGGAGAGGTCCCACATCAAGAAATCATGCGTCATATCAACCCCCACTGGAGAAGGCCACTCTCATTTATTTTGGACCAGCACCCACACAGAGGATACAGGTCCCACAGCAAGGAATCATGCGTCATATCAACCACCACCGGAGAAGGCCACTCTCATGTATTTTGGACCAGCACCCAGACAGAGGAGAGAGGTCCCACAGCAGAGAATCAGGCATCATGTCAACCACCACAGGAGGAGGCCACCTTTTGTTTCTTTGACCCCTGCACCCTGAAAGAGGAGAGAGGTCCCACAGCAGAGATTAAGGCATTTATATCAGCCAGCACAGGAGAAGGCCGCTTTCAGTGACTTTGGCCTTAGCACCGACACAGAGGAGACAGGTCAGATAGCACAAGCATCAGTTTTACATCAACCACCACAGGAGAAGGGCACTTTTAGAGACTTTGACCCCTGCAGCCACACGGAGGAGAGAGGTCCCACAGCAGAGATTCAGGCATTTATATCAGCCAGCACAGGAGAAGGCCGCTTTCAGTGACTTAGGCCTTAGCACCGACACAGAGGAGACAGGTCAGATAGCACAAGCATCAGTTTTACATCAACCACCACAGGAGAAGGGCACTTTTAGAGACTTTGACCCCTGCAGCCACACGGAGGAGAGAGGTCCCACAGCAGAGATTCAGGCATTTATATCAGCCAGCACAGGAGAAGGCCGCTTTCAGTGACTTAGGCCTTAGCATCGACACAGAGGAGACAGGTCAGATAGCACAAGCATCAGTTTCACATCAACCACCACAGGAGAAGGGCACTTTTAGAGACTTTGACCCCTGCACCCAGAAAGAGGAGAGAGGTCCCACAGCAGAGAATCAGGCATTATGTCAACCACCACAGGAGTAGGCCACCTTTTGTTTCTTTGACCCCTGCACCTAGAAAGAGGAGAGAGGTCCCACAGCAGAGAATCAGGCATTTATATCAGCCAGCACAGGAGAAGGCCGCTTTCAGTGACTTAGGCCTTAACACCGACACAGAGGAGACAGGTCAGATAGCACAAGCATCAGTTTTACATCAACCACCACAGGAGAAGGCCGCTTTCAGTGACTTAGGCCTTAGCACCGACACAGAGGAGACAGGTCAGATAGCACAGGCATCAGTTTTACATCAACCACTACAGAAGAAGGGCACTTTTAGAGACTCTGACCCCTGCACCCAGAAAGAGGAGAGAGGTCCCACAGCAGCAGGGCTGGGACAAGGTCCACCACCAACAGAGGCTGAGCTGCCCAAGTGCGCCCCCCCCCCCCCTCCAACTTGTGGATGACACTGCTATGGGGGATCTGTGATGGATGATACTGTTATTGGGGAATCTGTGGAGGACACATTTGTGTCATCCACAGATTCCCCCTCCCCATAACAGGGTCCATGTAGGAATGACCCCCAATACAAGGGGTGAGGCTGTGGGGTTGTATCTGCGTTTTTGATGACAGCGCCAGCGGGGCCCGTGCAGTGACTGTATTCTACTACACCCCCCCCTGCACACACACACACTGTATATAATCTTAACTATATAACTGTAGTGATTTACTACAGTTATATAGTTAATAAGATTATATCCAGTGAGCGGGGGGGATGGGGGGTGTAGTAGAATACAGTCACACAGCATGGGCCCTGCTGTCTTTATGAAATAGCATATGTGACCCCACCTCTTTTATTGGTGGTCATTCAGTAAATTAACCCTGTTTTGGGGGGTGTCTGTGGATGACAAATATGTGTCATCCACAGATTCTCCCCATAACAGGGTTCATTTAGTGATTGACCACCCAAATTGTGGTGACCCAATACATGGGAGTTGCATCTGCAGAGCTTTTGTATAATGCCACCCCACACTGTAGTGTCCCCCCACACAGTAATGTCCGCCACACTGCCCCCACACAGTAATGTCCACCACACTGCCCCCACACAGTAATGTCCGCCACACTGCCCCCACACAGTAATGTCTGCCACACTGCCCCCCACACAGTAATGTCCGCCACACTGCCCCCACACAGTAATGTCCGCCACACTGCCCCCGCACAGTAATGTCCGCCACACTGCCCCCACACAGTAATGTCCGCCACACTGCCCCCACACAGTAATGTCCGCCACACTGCCCCCACACAGTAATGTCCGCCACACTGCCCCCCATACAGTAATGTCCCCACACCCCCTCAACCACACAGCAGTGCCCCACATAGTAATTTGTCATGCCCCCTTGTCATTCTCCCCCTCTTGTCATAATCCCCTCTTCTTATCATGCTTTTTCTGCCCCCTGTCATTCTCCCCCATCTTTTCATGCTCTTTATACCCCCCATGTTGTCATGCACTTTCTGCCCCCCATGTTGTCACAGACTTAATGAAAGGGGGCCCGGCATTTCACTGTACTTAATGCTGGGCCCCATCAGAGCGCTCCTCTTACCTCCATTATGGTCACTTCTCCAGGCTTCCAGGATCAGGCCCCAGCGCTGCCTCACATTAAGCAGGTGGGCGGAGCCTAACAGAGGTCCGTTAGGCTCCGCCCACCTGCTTACTCTGTTTCTAGTTAGAGCCTGAGGCAGCGCTGGGGCCTGATGCTGGAGGCCTGAAGCAGCATAATGGAGGTGAGAGGAGCGCTCTGACGGGCCCGGCCCAGGGAATGACAGAAGGGAGCACTGAGCGGTTCCCCCTGTCAGTCCCTCTCCCTCTCGCCCGCCCCTGCCTGCGCCCTGAGGCTGGAGCGCCCTGAGGCTGGAGCCTCCCCAGCCTCTGTGTCGGCCCGGCCCTGCACAGCAGAGAATCAGGCATCATGTCAACCACCACAGGAGTAGGCCACCTTTTGTTTCTTTGACCCCTGCACCCAGAAAGAGAGAGAGGTCCCACAGCAGAGAATCAGGCATTTCGATCACCCACCACAGGAGAAGGCCGCTTTCAGTGACTTTGGCCTCCTGCACCCACACAAAGGAGACATGTCAGACAGCACAAGTATAACATTCATATCACCCAGCACAGGAGAAGGACACTTTCATGTACTTTGGCCCTGGCACCCAGACAGAGGAAGGTTCATTCAACTCTGGGTTGCACCCCAAGATCCTACTTAATTTCAAAAATTGATTTTTCAATGAAGAAGTGGCCAGGAGTACAAGACAACATGGTTTAAGGCAGTTATTAAGGACTACTCTGCACAAGGGAGGGTCAGGTCTTGTGGGATCCATGCCTGGTTCATTTTTATAAGCGTCAGCTTGTCCCCGTTGGCTGCGGACAGGCGGCTGCGTTTGTCAGTAATGGCGCCCCCTGCCGTGCTGAATACACGTTCAGATAAAACGCTGGCCGCCGGGCAGGCCAGCACCTCAAGGCATAACATGCTAATTCTGGCCACGTGGACAATTTGGAAACCCAGAAGTTGAATGGGGCCGAACCATCCGTCAGTACGTGGAGTTGTGTGCAGACGTACTGTTCAACTATGTTAGTGAAATGTTGCCTCCTGCTAACACGTTCCGTATCAGGTGGTGGGGCAGTTAGCTGTGGCGTGGAGACAAAACTTTTCCACATTTCTGCCATGCTAACCCTGCCCTCAGAGGAGCTG
>CM065592.1:300623595-300646574 GCA_033119425.1 Bufotes viridis
AAAAATGACTCTTCAGTTCAGTTTTAGGGCCATCATTTTTGGTTAGGCAAATTTTTCTACAACATAAGCATGGTCCTCAGTGGAGTGAGTTTGCACATTTTTTGTGACTATTTTGCGAACTATTTAAAAAAGTCGCAATAATAAATCTGTCTTGCCATTCATTTACATAAGTCAAAACGCCTAGATTCTTTGAAATTGGAGTGAGTTGTGCAAGTCCCCAAAAGTCGCAGAAAATTGCGCAATTTCCTTCTTGCGTAATTTTTGCGACTTTTCAACGCCATAAAAGTGACTTAAGCTAATGATAAATCTGGCCCTATGACTTTACTATCCAGCACAAAAAGGACAGTGAGCATGGTAACGCAGATGGGTTATCGCGGTCAGGGAGAGGTGGTTGAGCATGGCTTGTGATATTGATTGCTATATCAATGATCCCATGCCATGTCGTGAAAGGGGAAGTTTAACAAATCCGAGGTAAATAGACAGATACAGTTGTATCATCGCTAACGCTCCTTTTTTCGCATAACGTTACTACTGAAGCGCGAGTTCTCATCCTTCGCTATGAACAAAACAACCACTGCAGCTGCACACACATAACAAAGCCAGTACATGGCAGTGTTAATCTAAAGCAGGGTAATTAGCACTACACAATACCCTTTTCTATATGTAATCACAGCCCTATATTCAATCTGTATGTCCCGGCATACTGTATATCTTCAATCCCTGTATATCTTAATGTTCCATAAATAGTTGTGAATTTCTCCAAAGAGCGTAGAGTCTCTCCGATCCTTAGTCCGGTAATTCATTTCAGCAATAAAGTTGCAGAGACTATGGCCAAGTGATTTATCATACCTTCACTCCAGAATTCTGGCATCAAAAGTCCCAAAATAGGGCATTTGCGACTTTTCACACTCATTTGTGCATAATTTTGAGACTTTTTACATGTGTACACCACTCACTCCAGTTTTGTAAAAATGGGCGTGGTTAGCCATGTTAATGAGTTTCACTCCAGATTTATCATTGGGACTTTTAAAAAAGTCGCAAAAAGTCCCAATTTCACTCCAGTGAGGACCATGCTTATCTTATGCGACTTTTAATAGAACATGCAACTTTTTTGTAAATATGTGCGACTTTTGTAAAGCCGTTTACTGAAGGATGAACTGCTGCCATCAAACCACATTTATCACAGTATTAAAGGACCATTAATAAATCTGACTGAGCCAAAAGTGACTTTGGACTTATGTGAATTGGTGAAATTGGAGTAAGATGGAAGTGTAATGATAAATCTGGCTCTATGTAATTTAAATACTGGGATATGCAAATTTTTGTATACTAATATTTGCACACAAATTTAGTATGCAGAATTTTCGTTATTCGAATATTCGATCTCGACTCAGTAGTGAGCACCGGCAATTGAATAATATTCGCATACTCCTCCCCAACAGCATCCCTCACCACATGGGAACGCTAGGGGCTAGAATATACCATCAGATAGGAGTTTTTACGATCTCACTGATACTCAAGTCCGATAGAATATTCTAACCCCAGGCGTTCCTACAGTGACAGGGACGCTTGTCAGGAGGAGTATGCAAATATTATTCAATTGCCGCTACACACTACTGAGTCAATAGTGTTGAGCCGACTATTCGAGTAACGAAAATATGCATACAAAATTCCTATACAAAAGTTCTTATAAAAATTGCATGCCCCGGCATTTAAAAACAAATTTCACGAGATTCTACATATTCAGGAATTGTCTCAAGTGTAGAATATCGGCACTTAGAGAATTTGTGAATATTGAGATCCTATTGTAGCCATACTGAGAGTGGGGTGGTGGTGGAAAATTATACCATATAGTGTTAAACAGACTCCCTCACTTGTTCACAAATTGCCAAACATGTGATAATGAAGGCGGCATTAGCATATGAACCGCAATTTGCCTCTAAATACCTTAATATGTTTAGGGACAATATAAAATCTATTATCAATAGCTGATTGTATAGCAGTGGCTGTTGATACAGTAAGTAAATGAAAATTGTACCTCCAGGTGCAAGCAAGTCTGAAAAATAGGTGAGACCACTTCACCTTCTCAGAGGAAGCTCTATTTAACACTGGCCTGCTAATTACAAGCCATTTGAGCCTACTAATGAAGACATGGAAGGGAGATATTAAAATGCGGAGCAAACCCAGACATGTTGTTTGCTAGACCAGCGGCAAAGCAGCCAATCAACAAGCATCATACTACTTGCCCCCAGGCCACCACAGCCATGCCTACTATTGGCATGGCTGTGATTAGCCAAGTGCAGCATGTGACCCAGCCTCTATTTAAGCTGGAGTCACGTCGCTGCCGCACGTCACTCTGCTCTGATTAGTGTAGGGATAGGATGCAGCTGCTGTTAGGGCGAGATTAGGGAGGGATTAACTAAGCAAAAACACTTAATGAACTGATCGATCTACAGCTGTGAATCATTAAACTTCAGCTAGTTAATTGCTCACTGTTTTCAGGCTGCCCAGAGCGTTTTCTCTCACTTTTTTCTGGGGTGATCGGTGGCCATTTTGTGTCTTGTGGTGCACCAGCACAAGCTGCCACCAAGTCCATTAATCCATCAATAGTAGTTTTTTTTTTTTTTTTTTTTTCGCTATATCACTACATCAGGGGCTTGGCTGTGCTTATTGTCACCCATAGAAACTCAGGATAGAATTTTCTATATTTTATTGAGAGGTAAAATTCACTTTAAAAATAGCAATCCCCTAAATCTGGTGTTCCAGTTTTGGCTAGCAAAGTGTAATACTGTCTGGCAAAGAATATTTTTTTTTTTCTGGGGTTAAATTTCCAAAATAGCAATACCCTAAATCAGTGGTTTCAGTTGTGGCTGGACAAGTTTCACAGTGTCCATAAAAGTATAGCTTTTGTTCTGGGTTGAAATTCAATTACCAAAATAGAAATTCCGTAAATCTGATGTTCCAGCTGTGACTGGACAAGTTTCATAGTGTCCGTCAAAGGATATATTATTTTCTGTGGTGAAATTAAGTTGCAAAAATAGAAATACAGTAAATCTGGTGTTCCAGCTGTGACTGGACAAGTTTCATAGTATCCGTCAAAGGATATATTATTTTCTGTGGTGAAATTCAGTTGCAAAAATAGAAATGCCGTAGAATCTGAGTGTTCTACGCTGTGGCTGGACAAGTAGTTTAATAGTATCCGTCCAAAGGATATATTTTGTTCTGGGGTGAAATGGAGGCAGCTTTTTCTCTAACATGGTGGAACAGTATCGTGTTGCACAACCCTCCACGTACTGACTGATGGTTCGGCCCCATTCAACTTCTGGGTCTCCAAATTGTCCACATGGCCAGAGCTAGCCTTTTATGCTTTGGAAGTGCTGGCCTTCCTGGCAGCTAGCATTTTGTCTGAGCGTATATTCAGCACGGCAGGTGGCGTCATTACTGATAAACGCGACCGCCTGTCCACAGCCAGCGTGAGACAAGCTGGCGTTTATAAAAATGAACCAGGCACGGATCCCACAGGACCTGTCCATCCCTTGTGCAGAATAGACATTTGTAACTACCTCCCTTAACCATATATTCTTGTACTCCAGGGCACTTCTTTATTGAATCTCTTTTTTTAATTTAATTTAACTTTTATTAATTATTTTGCAGGTCAACCCAAAGTTGAATGAACCTCTCCTCCGTCTGTGTGCGCAGGGGCCTGAATATCTGAAAGTGGCCTTCTCCATTGGTGGGTGACATGAAGCCTGATTCTCTGCTTTGGGACCTCTCTCCTCTGTCTGGGTGTTGGGGCCTAAATAACTAAAAGTGGCCTTCTCCGTTGGTGGGTGACATGATGCCTCTTTTGCTGCTATGGGACCTCTCTCCTCTGTCTGGGTGTCAGGGCCTATATTTCGTTTACTTGCTTGCTCTCTTGGTGGGAGACATTTAACTCTTTTACTGTCTAATGACCGCCACATTGTCTGGGTGTCAGGGGCCTAAATTTCACGTACTTGCTTGCTGTCTTGGTGGCAGACATTTAACTCTTTTTACTGTCTAATGACCCCCCATTGTGTGGGTGTCAGTGGCCTATATTTCATTTAATTGCTTGCTGTCTTGGTGGGAGACATTAAACTCTTTTTACTGTCAAATTGACCTCTCCTCTGTCTGGGTGTCAGGGGCCTACATAAATGATAATGGCCTGTTCCATTGCAGGTTGACCTGAGGCCTGTGTTGCTGTTACGGGACCGCTCTCCTCTTTGCGGGTGCCATGGCCCTGAGTCTGTGAATGAGGGCCTGTGGCACTGCAGGCAGACATGAATCCTTTTTGGCTGTGATGAGAACTTCAACTCCCATAGCATTCCCACCTGATGCTACCCCAACCTCCTATTCCACCTCCTCCTCCTCCAAGTTGCCAATTGATATTGGTTAATTTTTATTTATTTTATTTTAAGTCATTTCCCTATCCACATTTGTTTGCAGGGATTTACCTACATTTTGCTGCCTACCTCTAGCCCTTTCCTGGGCTATTTTACAGCCTTTTAGTGCCCAAAGTTCGGGTCCCCATTGACTTCAATGGGGTTGAGTGTCGAGTTCGGATCCCGAACCCAGACATTTTCGGAAGTGCATTGATCTTTTCAAACCCGAACATCCAGGTGTTCGCTCTAACCTCGACCAGTGGGTAGTCTAACCCATTCAATAGATGACTGAAATAATATCTGAAGCCATAACTCCGACCTCATAACACCCATCCATCCAGAACCCATGTCCCCATACTGGACAGGAGGCATTTCTGGTATTCCGGATCTGGCCTTCTGAAATCATAATCCGATCATATTTGGTGTCTGTATGACCGGGACGGGGCGACTCAGATTGTGGGATCTTATCTGTACCCGCAGTCCCTATACACAGTGAGGAATCACCGTGATTCATTTTGCCACATCGGTCAGCCTTGTGCGGAAGGTGGGGCAAAGCCTGGAATAATATCAGACGGCACAGAAGGCTGAACCGAAGGTGGGAGGTTCCCTCACAGCCCACCCTCGGCTGAAAAAATGTGGTGTTTGGGAACAGGTAATTGTCAGCCATGTTGGGATCCATCATCTTTGGAGTGACTGCCCATATCTTCAGCTGTCCCCACAGCCGGAATATAACTCAGCATCTCAGTAAGCCAATATTCTGTATTTATCCCTTTTGTATTTTATTACAATCCCCAAGGCCTGGAAGGAATTAAAATATGGTTGAAGAAGATGATAACATGGGGTCTGATTTTGTGCATATATTAAACAGGAGGCAGCATTTTATCTCACATCATTCTTATAATTAGGATTACTGAAAATGAACAAAGCAGTAGTAAGGGAGCGAGCGCTCAAAGTTTTCGGTCTGAACACACCCCTCGTGATATTCGCACTCGGCCGAGCACCTATAGTATAATGGAATTCAATGGAGACAACCAGGCAGCCCCTGCTCGGATGAGGGAGGGTGCCTGGTTCTACAGGAAAGGTCAGCATGACAGAAACACCAACAAATTGATCTGAGCAGCATAGAGACCATGTCTGGATGCATCTTAGACTCCAAAGTCGCTGCTGGGAGCCACGTTGTCCCAGTTGTATGCCACTTACAGACCACAAAAAATAAGCCCAAAACCCCGCCCCTCAAAAACATCATTTTGAGAATAAATTGTTAGAAAACCTTCTTCCGTGTATATTCAATTAGGATGTACAGTGCAAGTGCTCCAAAATTACAAGGAAGAAGCACTCAGATCCAGCCTGTATATCAAATAAAGGAGGGCCTCATTCACATGGTGTTACAATTGTTCAGGTACGCTGCTACACTCATAAAGCCTATGCACTAAGTGAAGGGACTTGCCTAAAAGTGCAAGGAACCGGCACTGCAAATGCACCCTTTATTACATGCCAAAAGAGGGCATCATACACCACTTGAAAAGGTATGATTGATGTGCCTGCTGGGCGCCTTCTGAAAAGCATTTAGGAGCATTGGCCTGCTGATATGACCTACCTGCTAGTTAAGGGAGCCTGGCCGGCACAGACCACCCAGAAAGAATGACCTATTTCCAAATTAAAATTTTTGTTTTTGGTTCCAGATAACGCCACATAGCAGAGTTAGTGTGGGGAACAGCAGTCGAGCAGCAAGAGTACAATACAATTTTATAGAACTTTGATAATAATGTTTTTTGTGCGGTAATGTTACACTGTAGAGTTAGCGCAGGAATGGCAGTGGCTTTTGTTGCCTCTTACATGATGGAAAATCATTACCTGAACTATACCACAATTACAAGCTGCTATCTGACTATCTTGGAATTTCTATTGTCTACCCCAAAGAAAGATATAGGAAAGTGGCACATACAATGAAAAAAATGGAATACAATAGATTTTATAAAAATTTAGTTTTCAAACCAGGATATCAACATTTGACTGTATTACCAGTAAAGTTCTCCACAATAGAAAGAAACATGGTCAATCCTTAAAAAGTCAAATCCAGGACTAAAGAGAATTCACTGAAAGGTTAGTTCCACCTGGAAACGGACATGCTTTCAAGTGTCTGCTGATAATTGTAATTCCTCAAGGCACTAAATGCGAAAGGGTCTAATATCTCCTAAAAGGCATTCTTCAAAGGAGAGGAGGAGAAAATGGAGTCAAGCCTGACATATTTAAAAAAAAAAAAAAAATGTACCCCTGTGCCATATTAAAAAACAGAATCCTGTAAAAAACACATGCGTTAAAGATTCACCACTGAAGGAGCGAATTATGTTTCCTTCCGTGTTTGAAACATAGAAAAGAATATACCATATGAGCTGACCCCCAAAAATTGTAGGTGAGGGCCTGCAGGTGAGCTGACCTCACTGAAGAGGACGTGAGGATATCTTATGCACCGATCCCCAAACTCTTCAGCATCCACAGTCAGAAGAAGATGACGGGGAATGGCAATTAGTGTTTCGCTGGTGGATGATGGATGAGACACAGTTGTCAATGAGTGAGAGTCTTGTTAACTAGGTCAACACAAGTCATGAGGATGACCAGAGTGAGGAAGTGGGAAGAGTAGTGGGGGATGATAACATCACTGACCCAACCTGGAAAGGGGGTGGCAAGCCAAGCAAGGACAGCAGAACAGAGGGGGAGGGATCCACAGCACTGAAACAGGCCAGAAGAGGCTGTGGGGTGGCAAGAGGGAGAAGGCAAGCCAAACCAAAAAGGCACACAACTGTTCCCTTTGTACCTCTGCCTACACTTCAAACTCTGAATTCTCATCTGCAGTAGTACTGCCAACCTTCTCAGTCAGTAGCTGGAATCAGTGTGGCATGGCAGTGGGAGCGGCAACAGGCCGTGCTGAAACTCATTTTGCTTCTGCAACAAACAGCACACACCGCCGCAGAGCTGTGGCACAGTATAAGGGACCAGACTGAGGTGTGGCTAATGCCACTCAACCTACAAACCAGGCATAGTTGTGTCTGATAATGTCCATAAATTGGTGGCGGCTTTTGAGGTCGGCAAGCTCACACACAGGGAAATCACTCGCTATATAAGTGTCCCATCTCACAACAAACATCTCAAACGTTTATTCATTAATAAAACTAAAAACATAACGAGAGTTGAGGTAAACCAATGGCATGGCCTGTTAATTAACCTTCATAAATAACCAAAGAAACACATAACATATTTTACAACCATAATAACACTAATAATACCGACAATAATACAAATCCACAAACCATAATAATAACAGAACAAAAATGTCATTGTGGAAAAATTTACAGCTGACAACACTGGTGGCAGAGTACGTAGTTCCTTGGGCAACCCATGAGGGGAGATGAGGGGAACACACAGAAGTTCCAACAGAGGCAGGACAACACTCCAAGGCCTGGAACAGTTTCATGACACCCCACCACCACCCCCTCACCCTGATGTGGCCTAGTGTCACAAGGCTTGGAAAAAATTCGTTGCAAGATGGTGAAGAAGTAAATATCAGACCGTGGCTACGCCTCTCAGTGATCCCTCTGTGCCTTACAACTACTGGGTGTCCAAACAGGACACGTGGCACGAACTGGCACTCTCACAGCCATAGCTAAAATGATAAGGAACATGGAAGATATACTAAATTGGACTGTAGTATCTCAGGGTAAACGACCATGTGGGCACTTTGCAACAAACAAGTGGGTTTTGGGGCTGCAGTTTTGGCACTCAGTCTCTAAAAGGTTTGCATATAGACATCACTGTTTTAGAGGGTTAGCGCACCTGTAGTGCCTCCTCAGCCAGCATTCTTTCACTCAGTTTTATTGCGCCCGGGCCCCGGCCTCTGGCGCACACCTCATCAGCATCACTGCCACTTCTGCATCGTCCCTTACTGGCTGCATTCTTAATATTAAATGTTATATATGCTTAGCTAGTAGGATTTGTAAGTGTATGCGCCTAATAAATTAAAATAGTGCATTTTGGATGCAGCTCACACTTTACACAGGAGATGTAGCTTCGATAATGTCACAGAGTAGCATACAAGTACAGTATATGTCAGTGACATGTAGGAAATGCAAAGCACACTCAGATGCTGCACAAATAATTTAAATTTCCCTAAATACACTGGTTTCACTCTGTGGTACAGCATTTGGCACAGAGGCACATGCTGTGGACAATAACTGCTACACAGATAATGTAACTTTCCCCAAAATACACTAGTTTTACCTGTGGTACAGTGCATTTGACATAGAGGCACATGTTGTTGACAGCAGATGCTGCAACAAATAACGAGACTCTCCCCAAAATACACTGGTTTCACCTGTGGTTCTGTATTTGTCACAGAGGCACACTCCTGTGGACACCTAGATTAGGCCCAGATTACGGGGATTTGGCACATTAGACACTCTTTTCGGATGATGGACAGTACATGTCCCATAAAACCACAGAATATGAACACTAGATTAGGATCTAGATTGTTGCATTTTGGAAATACAGACGCTTTTTTCATATGCCGAATGGTGTATGTCACATAAACCCACAGGATAGACACTATATTATGCCATTATGCCCAGATTCATGTAATTCTTAAATACAGAATCTGTTTTCGGATGGCGGACACTCATCTGGGTCACATAAACTCTCCAGAATATGGACAGGCATATTATGCCCAGATTAATGTAATTTGAAATACAGAAACTGTTTGGGGAGGCCGGACAAAGTATGTCACATAAATTCACAGAATATGGCCACTATTAGGCCCCAGGTTACTAGTAATTTGTAGGACTGTATTTTGTACACAAAGCCAAATACTATGATCACTAGATGTGAGCTAGATTGATTAAAGACAGTCTGTGGATACGTACACAACATCCTCCACTAATAGTTACAAAATAAAAATATCTTGCTGCTGTGAAAGACACTCAGTAGTTATTAAAAAGGCATTGTGGGGTCTTTGAAAAGCTTTCTTTTGGTATTAAATACAGCAAATTTCTCTCCCTGCACTATCTCGGCCTTCCTTAGCACGGATGTCCCTGACACTGCTGTTAAATATATTGTGGGGGAACATCACACAACATAAACATTGAAAAAGTGCACCACAAGGATAAGCACCTGACAAACACAGGCCAATCCTCTGCTTGATGTTAAAAGCTGAGCCACTCGCCAATATCTCCTAGTCTGGAGAATATCGGAGCCCCTTCATGCACCACATCAAGGTTTCTCAGCATGGTATGGGGTCCTACCACTGAGACTACCTATGGTGTGTGAACAGGGTCTGAAAGGTGCTGATATCCAGCTCACAGCCCCAATCCCACTCATATGCACTGCAGGACCAACAATGCAATGGGAAACAATTGAGGCTGCACCTACACCAGACCATGTGACACAGGCTCCAGGTGCAACATTCTCCTATTCTCCTGACTGGGAGATATTGGCGAATGGCCCAGCTTTTAAGATCAGCTTGAGGGATTTGCCAGTGTTATCAGGTGCTTATCCTTGTGGTGCACTTTTTGAGTGATTTACGTGTTTTATATTTTCATCCGCACATTGTTTCTTTTGTGTGGTGCATTTATGCAATTTTGCTGGGATGGCATGTCACTGGCGAACCACATGCGGAGGAGCTGCTCCCAAGTTAGAAACAGGCAAACAGTGTTTGGGGTTTGAGCAGTTCCACCTATTTAGCCACGCTTATTTCTGTAATTTTTGTTTAAACACACACACACGGTAGTCCATTTAAAAGCTTTCTAAAATCGCTGAAATTCGCCTCTGCTCTGTCTTTCCCTTCCTACCCGATGCTCTCCCTGACTATGACTGATCCAGCACGTGTCATCGGGTGCTATATAACCTCCGATGAAGTGTTCAGGCCAGAATTACATCGTAATGCCAGCAGCTAACATGGCTACTGGCATTACAGTAAGGGCAGTACTTTACCTGCACCTTTATTGGCTGCTTAAACCAGAGAAACGTATGGCAGGAGACTCGGAGCATTCCGCCTGAAAGACATGAGGTACTCGGGCCGAGTGATCGCCATGTGCCGAGCACGATGCTCGAGCCGAATCAGTACTCAGTCGAGCATGCTCGCTCATCACTACTATTTATATCTAAAGAACATGTGCAATTATCTACCCGAGCCTACATAGGCATCTATGCACCTTTCTGACCACTTTGTTTTCCTTACCATCTTAGCTTAACTAGAGCCCCGCATTTAGGTGGAGATTAAATGAGCAGCTTATTTCTTCCGGGGAACCTCTATTTCACTCCCAAAAGCTGTTGGAGGAGTTCTTCACTCTAATCCTCTCCCAGAGACTCACCACACACAGTGTGGGAAGCCCATAAAGCGTGCATACATGAGAGAACAGTTCTTATGCATGGGAGCCCGCTTAAGAGAGACAGGAAAGCTTGTGAAGATGAGCTTCTATCTCAGATCCAATGTCTAGAATGCCTCCATAAAAAACTCCTACTAGATGCCCACCTAGCTGAGCTCACTGACTAAGGGCATCACTAAAGAATCTCCTGAACACAGCCTCAGCTAAGCTCTATCTTCATTCTCAATTTAAATATTACGCCCACAGAGACAAGGCCTCCAAATTTATGATGCAACGATTAAATAGAGGAAATCCCACAACTCCATCCACAGGATTAAGTACCCGGTGGGGGGAAGGTTTTTGCCACTTCAGATGCTGCCAAACAGTTTCAGAACCATTAGTACTCTCTATATAATCTACGTGAGGCTGAAACGTGGTCCGGGCCCCTCCTCTCATGGAGCCTGTGACATCCTTCCTCTGTTCTCTTCTCTGTCCACATTATCGATTCTCAGGCTCAGTCTCTACCGGACCCATTCTCTATGGAAGAGCTTATGACTGCAACAGCTCCCAAATGGGAAATGTCCTTATGGTTTCCCAGCCCTATACTATCACACCTTTACAAAACGTTAGGGCAACACTTACTTACATTATGCAATAGCCCCCCTGTCTGGTGTCCCGTTGTTGGTGGACATGACTACAGCCAATATTACTCTGATTCCTATAGATGAGAAGGATGGGTCACAATGTGCAAATTACCGCCCGATATCCCTGCTAAACCTGGACTTGAAGCTACTAGCTAAAATGTTGGCCAACAGTTTATCTAAACTTCTTCCTTTCTTTGATCCAAGGGGACCAGGGAGCCTTGCCCAGGGTAAGGAGGGCAGAGACAATACTGCCAAGGTTTTAAATGCTATTTACCACTCCAAGAGGCTTGAAACACCTTCTCGTCCTCTCCTCAGCACGGACACCGAAAAAGGCCTTTTGATAGAGTCAAAATGCGACATATGTGGGAACTGTTATTAGCTTTAGAACTCCCTGATATATCAAGGCCATCTTCTCCTCTATACTCATGCTCAGCCTCCATTATCATAAATGACGCTCGTAAATTTTAATTGCAAATATCACAACTTCGGAGAATTCGCGGAATATTTAGAATATAGTGATATGTATTCGTATTTTCAATATTCTACTTTTTGTTTTTCATCAGTAACCTCCTTTTTGCTTGTAGCCCAATAAGAAGGCTGCAATGTCTTTGTCTGAGCTTAGCACATCCCTGGCAAACCAATAGAAGGTTGCCTACCCTACACAATATAAGAACCTCCCTACAGCCATTTTCTATAGTTTATTAAAGTTCTGAGGAGACAGCAGAGTTATTGCTGTGTCTCTGCTTCCATTTATCACATTACATAAGATAGTTAGTTAGTTTATATATATATATATATATATATATATATATATATATATTACAGATAGTTAGTGAGAGATGGTCAGTGGTAGGTTAGATAGTGATATAGTGTAGCTAGGTTCTGCTGTCCATACATACATGCTAGCATACATAGTGCTGTATAATTGTATATGTATGTATGTATGCTACATACATGCATAGCCTTGCAAAAGTATTCACTCCCTGACATGGATTGTTTGAGGATTTGCATCATTAATATACAGTACATGCCCACAACTTTGAAGATGTTTGTTCTTCTTTATTTTGAAGCGAACTGCAAATAGGGCAAAATAACAGAAAAGTCAATGTGCATAACTATTCACCCCTAAAGTCAATACTTTGTAGAGCTCACCTTTTAGCGGCAATCACATCTCCAAGTCGCTTTGGATAAGTCTCTATGAGCTTGCCACAACCTACCACTGGGATTTTTGCCCATTCCTCCTCAACCAGCCATCCGGAAATGCCTGTGTTTTGCAGATAATGCAGCATGCCTCCCAAGGTGATCCTGCCTATGACCGCTGTAAGAGGGCGCAAGGTTCTGTCAGTCGACGGAAGGTACATGTCCCCGAGGTTCCTGGCCTCGGTGAAATAAGAGCCGGATTTTTTTGTGTGTCAGCAGCAGCTAGTGCTGCTTGACACAGTGGTATTTAGTATGGCTACAAAGCCGATCCGGGCC
Source organism: Bufotes viridis (assembly GCA_033119425.1). Classification (NCBI taxonomy): domain Eukaryota; kingdom Metazoa; phylum Chordata; class Amphibia; order Anura; family Bufonidae; genus Bufotes; species Bufotes viridis. Next base: position 300,636,469 of record CM065592.1, read on the forward strand.
GGCTCTTATTGGGAATAGTCAAGTACTGAGTGGGAGACTATTCCCTCACGGTCCAGGCCGGACTTTTCCGGGCCTTTAAAAGGCAGCCACCTCAGCAGGTAGGGAGGTGATTAAACTGGAAACTGCTGGTGTTCTGTGGAGCTCTCAGGGCTGGAAGCAAGAGCTTGCAAAGAGGCGTGCAGTCTGCCTGGAAGCCTGAGGTTGGACTTTCCTGCGGCTGGTTGACAGCCGGTGCGAACACGCACCTAAACCACACAGGTGATTTGATCCCGTCTTGGACTTTGGTTTTGCCTTCAAGTTTTTGCTATGTGTGTGAAGTAACACAAAGTGACTGTTTTGAGTGTTGTTTGTGCAAGTGTGAAATAAAACACTGTTTGCTGCACTACCTGGACTCCCTTTGCCTCTACACTGCACCCGCACCGCTGTCTACCAGACAGCTCCCCACACCGCCTGTACAAAATCAGGCAGGTCATCAGGCAGATCATTTTGGGGCCAAATTTGTGGAGGCCTATGTACCTGGAAGGGAGGTCGTGGTTAATGAGTCTCTCATTGCTTTTAAAGGGAGATTCATAATCCGCCAGTATGTTCCTCAAAGCAGGCGAGGTATGGCGGGAAGCTGTAGAAACTTTGTGAGAGTATGTCAGGGTACACTTACAAGTTTTGTGTATATAGGGGCAAGATTCCCGTATTCAACACCCAGAATGTCCCACCACTCTGGGTGTTAGCGGGAAACTTGTGTGGGACCTTATGCACCCACTGCTAGATAAGGGTTACCACCTGTACGTGGATAACTTTTATACTAGTATACCAGTGGAAACCTGTTGCTGGTCATATATAAGGACAAGAGGGATGTCCTTGTACTGACCACAATTCACTGTAACGCCATCTCCCCTGTCCCTGTGTGAGGTACCGCGGCAACGGTCTTCAAGCCCGATTGTATCGCTGGCTACAATCGGGTGTATGGAAGGAGTTGATCTCTCTGATCAAGTCCTCAAGCCATATAATGCCATGCGCAAACTCAGGCATGTGTAATGCAACGTGAATGGGATTCTAAAATGGAGTCTCTCTTGTATTATAAGTATATTTTAGAATAATATTAATAGAGATGCTGACCTTTGCAATGTTTAATGGAATGTTGGTTATCAGACAATGAGACGTGGTTCACATCAAGAGCCAAAACATCCTGGCGGGAGTTGGCCCCTCCTGACTGGATGGATGGCTTGTTTACTGACAACGCTTCCCAGGTGCCCACGGTGGGCATGTGGGATGCAAGTCATGGTTGTGTAACGAGAACTGGTATATAGCCTTGGGAGGTTTCCTTGGTCAAGTGTGCACAAATCTGATTCACTAGATGAGGACGCTTGTCTAGTTGAAGATTCCCGTCACATCGGACTCGAGAGACTCCCTGAAGCTTATGCCGATGCGTCATAATCATTGACTGCTTGACGGTGAAGTAAGTGTTATTTCTGCTGAAGTGCTATTCTTATCTATGCTGACCTTATATAAGTGCTATATGCTATTTTTGAGTTTAATACATACTGAATAAATTACTTATTCTTTATGTGTCTGGTTTTTATTGTCATTTAACTATTCCCGAACTGTAAGCAAAACATTTTTGGTGTCAGAAGTGGGATAGTTTGTGACAATGACCAGTTTTTTAAGAGAAAACAAGCTGAAGCTCTCCCCATAGCTAGTGATGTTATTCCAGGATGGGAGCAGACTCCATATTCTGTCCTAGCTAAAGAGTGGGGAAAAGGTACTGGACTTGAGAAAATTGGGATGGACAGCTGCATGATTATTCACCAGCAGATGTTTCTAAATGTATGTCTAGAATAACTATGCAGAAAGGAGATGAGTACAAATCCCTCTGTAGAAAGGGTTGGTTGTTGTTGAGTGCATATAGATTTATGGATTAACAAAATAGTGCTCTGAAAACTAAAGTAGCTGAATTGGAACAGCAAATAGCTATGATAGGAGCACAAGAAAGTTTGCATAAATGTCAACAGCAGCTGCTGGCTGATAAGATGGTTCAGTATAAAAACATAGCAGAAAAAGCTGGATGTCAGGTAGCCCAGTACAAATATAGGAAAAGGTTAAAGGTGCCTCTTTACTCCTGTTTTCTGTGCGTTTGTCTGAAATACTGCTGTTGAGATGGGCCAGTCCCAGTATTATAAAAAAGAAGAATATACAGCCCCCTAGCTAGTAGCAAGGGAAGAGGGAGATTATAGGATGTGATATTAATGGAGAACTGAAAGTTGAGTGAGGAAACAGAGCAGTGTCAGGATGTTAATTGATGGCACTAGCAAGAAAGAAAGCGGCCGAGTGTCTAAATGGTGTTAAAGGTGTTAAATGTTCAGAAATGAACTGGTTAAGTTTTGTTTTGTTACCATAAGTGTGTCCAGATAGGAAAGATCCGTAGCTCTAGCATTAGAGATCACAGCAGTAAAGGATGGTCAGTTAATGGATAGGTATTGTACCTAGTGTGTGCCAATAGATGTGTGGTTAGGACTAAGAAGATGAAGGCGTTAGAAAGATATCTCTGTTGAAGTAGTTCTGCTTTCCAGACTGTGAGAATCTGTAGAAAGCTTGACACTGGGTTCAGACATGAGCGTTTTGAAGCCTAGCGCTTTATGCGCGCTCAAGACAGGCGCTTAGGCGCGCTTTTTCAAGCGTTTTTGTAAATAGTGTAGGCGCGCTTAACGCGCGCTTATGTGATTGACTGCATAGTGGGCCAATGACCAAACAGCCTCGCTATATATAGTTTGGCCAATCAGAGTGATTTTGAGGTGTGAAATTCCATGGTGGCTGATATAGTGTGTGTGTTGGCCAAAATGGACTGCTACAGGAGGCGACATGTTGCTGTGGTTGTGACTGCCATCCAACTGGAGCGTTTGAGGAGAAGGAGGGCCAGCAGGCGACGGTTCTGGGTCCATCCGGTGATTGCCCAGCGGCAGGAGAGGGCCAGTTCTGGGCGCTCTACCAGAACCTGCGTGCCCATGAGGACCAGTTTTTTGCCTACATGCGAATGTCCATTTCCAGGTTAGTATGTATACGTGATGTTTAATGTTTTTATTTGTTTTACAGAAAGTGTAGTAATGTCGTAATGTTAATTTGATTTAATTTTAATTGTCTCCAGCTTTGATGAGCTCCTGGGGCTGTTGGAGAGTAGTTTGATGCACCAGGACACCTTCATGCGGGACAGCATTCCACCTGTGGAAAGACTGGTCATAACTTTGCGGTAAGTTTTATATACCTCGTGTCCTTATAAAACATGTCTATTGTGTCGCGACTTTATAGGAGTGTTTTTGCATTTTAGTAGTCGTGTTGTTTCTGTGGTATGCTTGTTACTATAAATATTCAGCACATGCATTATGTAGCCACCTTTGCAAGGTGTAACCCTTCCCATGGGTAAAAGACTCCAAACCAATAGTTATTAATTGTTTTATGTTTGATGCAATAAAGAAACTCAGTACATTCCCCAACATGTTTATACGGAGTACACAAAACTGCACATAACTTTTTGTGCAATATGCAAACAAAATGTTATTCCTTTTAATAAAATATTACTAACGTAGTTGCCAACTCAAATACCGGCACTTTAATTCGCAGTACCATCTCTCACAGGTCCTCATAATCTGGCCCGGTTGTTTCTGGGTCCGGATCCCGGCTTGTAGGAATGTTTTGCCACGTTAGAAGCTCGGCATTGGCCTGTGTGCTGGTGGTGGTGCTTGTGGATGTGGTCAGGCCATACTGGTGCCCATAATGTGGACCTTCTTGGGGCCATGTTGGTCGTAATGTTGGCCATAGTATCGGCTATATTGTTGCACCGGTTCCGCAGGTTGAGAATATTGTTCAGCATATGGTGATCCCTGTGGCGCATACTGCTGTGGATATATTTGGCCATATGTTGTCGGATTTGTTGGCCCATGTTGGCTAAATTGGGGACCATGTGGGTGGCCATATTGTTGCCCATAATGGGGGTCCTGTCTAGGGGCCTGCATAGTAGGCTGCATTGGATCCTGAATGGGATGCTGCCTAGGATCCGGAATTGTATGCTGCCTAGGAGGCTGCCTAGGAGCGGGGATGGGAGGCTGCCTAGGAGCGGGGATGGGAGGCTGCCTAGGAGCGGGATGGGAGGCTGCATACGAGCCGGAGAGGAGGCTGCATAGGAGCCGGGAGAGGAGGCTGCATAGGAGCCGGGAGAGGAGGCTGCATAGGAGCCTGCATCGGGCCATGCAATGAAGCGATTTTTGTGGCCACTTTGGTGGTCATTTCAGAGGCAACTTCTGTTGCCATTTCAGTTGCCACTTGTTGAGCGATCTTTGTGGCCTGGTGTGGTGACAGCTGCGGGCCTGATGTTGGGCCATTACTGGTTCAAGCTGTATGACCAGTTGTGTGGCCAGTTGTGTGGCCAGTTGTGTGGCCAGTTGTGTGGCCAGTTGTGTGGCCAGTTGTGAGGCCAGTTGTGTGGCCTGCAGGGGTCCCGGCTGGGTTTCCTGGAATGGTGACGCAAAGTGTCCAGCGCTCGGGTCAGCATCTCTTGGACAGTGGTGAGTTGCGGTCTGGGGACATTTTTGCATTCTGTCCTCCAGACTGAGAAGGAAATACCCGTTACTGGACATTTTTGGTACCGGATGTGCCAGGGCATCCAGGCTGGCTATCAGTCGGTCCTCCTGCCGTTCACCTCTCCGCCTTTTGGCCCTTAGCTGGCGAGTGGCTTCTGCCACAGATGGGCCTGGCTGTGTGGGGCTTGTAAGCGTCGGAGGGCCCTCTGTCCCTGGTGGACTGGTTGCCGCTGAAGATGGTCCTGCCTCGCTGTCCCGAGTGTGGCCAGAGTCCTCTTCCGCCTCATCTGCAGCCTGACTGTGTTCCCAGCTACTCTCTGTGCTGTTAAAGAGAAATATTTAGTTAAATATTTTAACCATATCAATGTGAATATATGTGACATTATGTAATGCCACATCCTCTCCCCAATGAGGACTACAATGTCTCACCTCCTCACTTCAGTGCAGGGAATCAAGAAGGCCATTTGCTCCGCATGCACATAACAAGAGCGTGTGGGTGATGAGCCGCTCCTCTGCTCCCTCTCTAGGCGGCGATGTCGTATGAAAGCGTCCTTGATACTTTTCCATTTTTTTTTAATGGTGTTGACTACAAATATAAAAATAAAAGTTAATTAACATTATTTTTATTTCTTTTCAGGTACCTAGGTACAGGCCAGTCGTTGGCGCAGTCTCCATTTCGCATTTTTGATTGGCAAATCCACTGCAAGTGTCATCATCCGTGAGACCTGCGTGGCAATCTGGAATGCGCTCCATGCAGCAGTGATGGGCCAACCGCAGAAGGAGCAGTGGAAGGAAATAGCGGATGTGTTCCAGCAAACCTGCCAATTCCCCAACTGTGCCGGAGCTATAGATGGCAAACATATCCGCATTAAGAAGCCGGTTAGAAGTGGGAGCCAATATTACAATTACAAAAATATTTTTCTTTTGTATTATTTGCGATGTGTGATGCCAACTATAGCTTCCGGTACATTGACGTGGGCTCATATGGCAGTAGGTCCGACTCTGCGGTCTTTGCCCATTCCGAGTTTGGCAAACTGCTCCATGACAAGGCTCTGGATCTCCCTGAGCACACCGCACTGCCTGGCACCACTTCACCAGCGATGCCATTTGTGTTTGTGGCCGACGAGGCCTTTGCACTGGGCGAAAACCTAATGAGGCCCTATTCCAGCAGGGGACTCTCTCTAGCCAGACGAGTGTTCAATTATAGGCTGACTAGAGCGCGCAGGGTTGTGGAGTGCGCTTTGGCATCCTCGCCAACAAATGGCGATTTCTCCACACCCCCATCCACCTCAAATTGGAGACTGCAATATCGGCCGTAAAAGCAGCCTGCGTCCTGCATAATTTCGTCCGGGCAAGAGACGGGTTTAATTTTGAAGATTCCTCACCCATTCCCTGCACAGTCATCGGCCGAGCGCATGCGTGGCCACAGACAGGGTGCAGCAGTGCGGGAACAGTTTACAGCTTACTTTATGTCGCCACATGGGGCGTTACCATGGCAGTTAGACGCTATTTAAATATATTTGCCATAATTATTTTGTGTTAATATGCGTCATAAGTTAATTTTTCTGTAATGTTTGCAGATTATTTTCGCAAATATAAATTCTGTTTGACCCATTTTGTCTCATCTAGTTTTTCAATATATGATGGGCCATGGAGAGTGGCCTTTAGGAGGCAATATTCCAATTACGTGTGGTACTAAGCATATGGTGGCCGAAATTACGTAACACGCATTTGGGGGTAAATACTCCACCATTATATTTATTCCTAATGATGGAGCAATTAATGTGGCCATTCAGGTGCCTATAAATGCGATTTTACGAAAAAGTTTCCCACCACAAACGTGACCCTTCAGCTGAATATAACTCACAACAAATACCATGCTAACAGTGTGTGAAGCTATGGTAGAGCATGATCACAGTAGCATGTATGAAACGGCTGGAGGGCCGACATTCGACTGCCCTGACGTATACACCACTGAAATGTGTCCGTAAATACATAGGCCACTATCCGTACTATTGTTTTACATACGTCACCTCACTAGCAATTTACTATTCCGCATAACCAGGCCACAAATAGAGCTAAATCTCTGCATTGGACAACATGAGCTTTCTTACACAGCGCATACAAACACTATTCAGCTGAACCATTTACACGTCAATCATAGTACTGGCCCATTGCACTGACGCATAATGTGCGCAGGGGCAACTACCAACTGGCCACATAACAACTGACACATCCCACATACAACTCCTACACAGACCTCACTAGAAGGGAGACATAAAACATGTAGCGAGGAGAAACTAACCATTCTGAAAGCCCCCACAGTTTGTGGCGTTTGCTAGCATATTTACACCTATAAAACAGGTGACACACAGCAGCAGGCAATTACTACAGGCCAGAGGGTACTGGATCCAAATTGTTATGTGCCCATGAGACAAGGCTAACTATGCAAAAGAGTGCCTATATACTATATTAAGTTTGTTGATGGTGCGGCACTGTAGGTGATGTCCAAATACAGCTACATGCATGCCTGCAAGGCTCCAGCAAGTACAAGACAGCCCACCATTTTTGGAGCTGCATTTGGACATCACCTCAAGCCGTACTGTCAGAGATGGCCAGAGCTATTACATATAATATTTTCAACACCAGTGCACACTAGATTTTGAGGTCAGAAACTAAATCACACATACCTTTGCCTTGTCGGACAGTCTTGGTAAACTGCGGCCACTCTGGCCAGATGGATTTGCAAATGTCCTCCCAGGCTTGTAGTCGGACCCTGCGATTTTTATAATAGGGGTCTTGGGTGTCATATAGGCACCGTTTGGCCTGCACTAGCCTGATAATGTTTTCAGAATCACAGGCCTCCTCCATGGCTGCTCTCCTGCAAAACTATGGGTGCTTTGCACATGTTGCTTTGGCCTTTTTCATCAGCATGTTGCAAACTAGCGTCCATAGGCGCGTTTTACGCGGCACAAACGCCCGAACAACACGCCTGTGGCGTTTCCCATTGAAGTCTATTGGAACCAAACGCTGGATAAACGCCCAAATTAACGCGAACATACTTGCCTATGCGTCTGACGTTTTAGGCGCCTACGAACGCGCATTAAAAACGCGCAAGTGTGAACCACCTCCATTGGAATGCATGGTTCCTGTACTGTTGTGCGTTTTTTGCGCGTTCGAAAGCGGCGTTTACGCGAATGTGTGAACTGAGTGTAAAGAAAGTCTCGTATAGTCCCGTCCCCCTGTGTTTATCTCGAAGTCTCAGGAAAGCTGAGTGAATCCTTGGGGCTGTGGTGGGATTCACTTTCCCCCGCCTTACCAGAGAAACATTCCTAAGATAAGAGAAGCAGGCAAAGAGAAGGGGGGAGGGAATCCTGCAGAATAAGTGATGTTATATGTGTAATAACATTATACAAGACGAAGAATTGTTTAATAATTTTCTTTCTTCTTTCCCAAGCAGCGTAATGTGGGAATCCAGCTTTTAATAAAAATGATTATATATGTGCAACACTAAGACCATGTGGCATATAGGAAGATTTGGGTTTAACAAAATTACTGTATGATTATAACTTTATGCAGTTTTTTATAAGATTTGATTAATCACAGAGTGAAGACCAGAAGACATTAGAAAACACCGCACAACAGGGGCATAGACCATGAGCAATTCTGGGTGTGGTGTGTCTGTTTCCAGGAAAGCTGTGTTTGTTTGTGCTGCAAGTTTGTGGCTGGGTTAGAAGACAAATGATTCAGTGGAATGTGAATGGGTATGGCTCTGAGTTGTAGTTAAGTCGAATATGTGTGAAAACTGATGGATATTTTAGCAGAGCTGTGTATGCAATTCATATTTTATTTTATGTATTTTATTATATTTTATTTTATGGCGTGGTTATGAGCTGTTTGTGAAAATGAATACATGAAAATGTGAATACGTATGGAGCACGATATTTATTTTCATATAATATGCACATTGACAATTTTATTTTATTTTTCTTGGAAGATTTTTGATTTTTATTGGTACCAAAAGTGTTGATTGAGCGCTACATTTTTTATTTTATTTTTTTAAAGAAGTCAATGAAACGTTTATGGGCCCTTCATGTGTCTATGCCTGTATTGTCAGATCTGTGCGTTTAGTGTTTGTAGTTCCGTGTTATATGTTAAATGTTTGTGCTAACATCAGAGATCTGTCTACACAGACGGTTCAGACAAAATTGACCAAGCAAGAGAAGATCAGAGAGTCCGACTGGAAGGGGTGGACTTAGATGACTCAGAGGGGAGGGAGGAGGATAGGGGTGGATGTTACAGACGACAGCCCTTATGCCCATCCCCTGGTTATAAGACACTCCCATGAAAGATGAGAAGTCACATGTTCCAGTCTATTAGTTTCTGTATTAAGGGAAAGCTGGGTACTTCTGTAAACTAAAATGCAGAATAACATCAAACAGCATTGGTGGTTCATTGATGACAACCACACGTAGTGTTCCTTGGGCATTGCTTCAGCCCTGATGCCAAATGCCTCACTGAAGTGGGGAAAAGTAAGTTTGCCATTTTATAATGGTTCTGGGAGATGGACCGGCAGAGTCTGCGGGACCCAGAACTCAGGAGAGAGAGTGAGTTGTGCTGTGTGTGGTACTCCTCATCCACACCGCACGGGAGGATTGTATTCTGTGTTGACCATGCCCGGATCACAGTCCGTCCCCACAGACACCCATAAGGACAACACAAAGACAGGTGAGGGAGAAAAGTTAGATCAAGATTAGAAAACAGGAAATCCAGTATCGGCTGTGCTTTTAAACATTTTTAGCAGATTCAGTGTAGCCCCAAGGATATCCCTAACTCTGGGTGATAAAGAAGTAGTCCTTTTATTGATTGATACTGGAGTAGCCCAGACTGTTGTGCACAGCAAAGATGGACTCCTCGATTTAGTCTCCAAGGACACCAGTCTTTGGGTAGAAGTGGATGGGAAGGTAGTACACTCCCTTTCAACAGAAACCATCCATATTAGATTTGCCCCTAACAAAGAGATGGCTTGAAGAAAATACAGGTCCGCCTGTTTCAGCAGAGATGATAGTAAAAGGTCCAGATAATGTGGTGATTACCATGAAACCAGGACAGGAAGGATACAATTTTACCCCATCGGGAATGTATATTTACGAGACTAATGTTTTTCTTTATTTTCCTCAGCTGCTATTGCCAACCGTGAGTTTCTTACTGGCTGTTATATGGATATGGAACAACCAGGGAACCATGAAAGTGGGGCTTCGAGCAGAAGAGACTTTATGGAAAACAAAGAGAACTTGTGGCTGTTTCTAGCCAAGAGTCTGAACCTGACAGATTTTTGCCTTCGGACAACTATGTCTGCATCAAATATTTTGGAAACTTGTTTGGTCGCAATACCTACCCCCATTGATATATGGACACAATTGTTGCGTATCCAACTAAATGATACTGATCTAACAGAAAAAGATATTATATATGGACATGTTAACCCTTATTATGCATGCTTTAATTGTTCTACTTATGAATATTTGCAGGAGAATATGA
>CM065592.1:300647074-300663788 GCA_033119425.1 Bufotes viridis
ATTAGCATTTTTGCTGATTCACTGAAATGAATGGGTCTCCATCCTATCCGCAAAAAACCTGAACGGACACAGAGAAAAACTGTCGTGGTGCATGCAGCGCCTAAGGCAGTGGAGGTGCTTTTGAACCTCCATGACAAAATGAAAGCCTTGCCTTAGTGAGATCTGTTCATTTAAAAGTCTACTTAAAGGTTTCTTCATAATTGTTAAACATTTGGTTACAGTAAAGGCCCTAGAGTCCATTCCCAAACTCATCAGTACCCTGACATACAGCATCCGCAGGTATATAGAAATGGGGTAGTATAAGGCTCACACATAACTTCCAAGGATCATGATAATAGCAGTTGTGGTCGGAAACTCACGTAAAAGAAGGACTCCTACCTGCTGGGTTAGCCAAAGCGGCTAGAGTTATGCTGAAACCGCGACGTTGAAGGGATAGCTGAAGGAAGCCATCCCCTTGGCGTGAAGCTGAGAATGAGGGTGGCTAGGTGGGAGAGAGAGTTGACACGTCGTCATCAGTTGAGGGGAGATGCCATGATATAGGCCACTGTGCCCCCTCCCAGCAAATACAGGCTAATGAATCGGCTCACCACTTGTGGTCACACTCACGAAAAAGAAGGACTCTACCTGCTGGGTTAGCTAAAGTTGCCAGAGTTATGCCGAAACTGCGACGTTGAAGGGATAGCTGAAGGAGGCCAAAAAACGACAACACCTTTTCATTCCAGAAGGCTACAAACATTTATTCTTAACTCCAAATTCTGACAAGCTAGATCTATTTAGTATACGGACATGGAATGTAGCGCGAAACAGGACTAACGCCAACGACTCCAGTCTTTTGATTACGTGCTGGGACCTGATTCTTTGAAGCGCAGATGCTGCCCTAGGCGAAAGGAATGCCCAGTTATTGAGGACGGATCAATGGCAAGATTACTAATGTTCAATATGTTATGAATTGGGGACAGGTAAGGTGAGTATTGTCGAACGTAGTAAAGGACTGTCGGCGGTTTGTTCAGCAAAGAGGACAGGAGCTGCTGCTGCAGCACACGCATCGCTCAATGATGAGGTCGAAGCAACGGGTTGGGGCCTACCTGAGAGAGGTCTTAGTGGTGAGAAGTAGAGATGAAAACCATCTCGGAAGCCAAGAGCTGACCGAGAGTGACGATTCGCTACTGTTAGCCGATGTAAACTCGGGCCGGTCTCAAAACCTATAAAAGGCTTGTGGTACATCGCAGCTTTAATTACCAAACTATGCAGAGCAATCGAATGGTTTCTTGTCTCAACAGGTCAGAAAAGGTCGCTGAAAATCATGGCCATGACGGCAGGGTCACGGAAGCGCTAGGCCTCGCTGTCGCTTCTCGAGACCCTTCAGAGTAGCTTTTACGCGCATGGATTGAAAACAACGAACCTGGCTGGGTGAAACTCATAGCTCTAAAATGCTGCACCCCTGCGAGGTAGGACTTGACCGTGGTGTGAGATAATTTCAAATTGGTGTGACAGTAGACTTATGAACGCGAGGATGTACTGAACAAACTCGGTGTCACTCCTGCGGACATGAGTCCTGAAATTTCTGGAAGGCTCTCCAACCTGTCTGGTAGGCTCTGGCTGTATTGGGCGCAGAGACTTGACAAATAGTGACCGAGCGGTGGCGGATGAGCTTTCTATGGAAGGGTCAGAGCAGCGTATGGAGGGACTGGGCTCCCGATGGCGTCTGCTTCTGGACAGATCTGGTGAAAAGAGGGCAAAATTAAAACGAGATAACGCTGTCGTTGCTGCTGCATTGTAGTTCCGCAGCTATATGTGAAGCTAGTGTAACGGAACTGGTGTTGTAATGACAGAAGGACCAAGCGCCTAAGAAATAACATGACATATGGAGACTTAGAAGATCCACTATTGAGAATCTCGATGACGGCTGCATATATCAGACAACGAAAGACGACAGGTCTGACCCGACCAACTTTGTCCCCAGGTATAGGACGCTGCAACTAAGGGTAGAGCTCAAACACTGCCGACGTACAAAAAACCCAGGTTTAGAACTAACTCGACTGGCCATCTGTCTGCTAACCAATGGCTGCCAAAGAGCTGCGGGAAACCTGTATTGGCAGCGGCGTCGGACAAAACTACGGGGAGTTGTCGGATATCGTGGGAACAAAGAGTGAGATGCCATTCCATTGCGTGAGAAATTGATCCACATGTTTAAGTCAGCCACGACTCATATCGTCCAGGCCTATGCTGCTATCCTGGGAAGGGGCTGTAGGAAGGAGAGAAAGTAAACGAGACACAAATGCTCTACCTTGCGGAATTATGCGCATCGCAAAATTCAGCATGCCTAACAGAGACTGTAGCTGTACTTTCTTAATCACTCTAGTTGACGTGAAATTATGAACGACTTCCCTGATTCTCTGTAATTTGTCCCTCGGCAACCTGGCAACCATGTTCTGGGTGTCCAACTACTATACCAAGGAATGTGATGACTGCGGGAGGGACCTTCCACTTTCTTGGGAGAGACAGGAACCCCCAACTGTCTGAAACACTCCAGTAGCAAATGAAGGTCTTTGGGGGAGCAGTCAGGACGCTTCGATGATTAAAAATCATCCAAGTAGTGAATAATATTGTTACAGGAATTCATGGACTAAAATCCAGTGGAGAGCCTTGGCTAACTGGTCAAATAACCATGGGCTACTCTTAGACCCGAATGTGAGATTGGAAGCAAAATAATAAAGGCCCCTCCATTTGACACCATACCACTGCCAGAAGGATGGATTGATAGGTAGTAATTTGAAGGCGTCTGCAATATCAGCTTTAGAAAGGATGGTGCTGGGACCTAACTGTAAGATAAGAGCGATGGCTTGATCTATGGTGGCATATCTCATACTAACTTCTTCTGATGGAATTAGAGAGTTGATGCTAGGTATGGGGGTACCATGCGGGGCGGATAGGTCGATAATCAACCTCTGTTTGTTACTGAATTTACCAAACACAACTCCTATCGGGCTGATTCTCCACCGTTCAAAAGACGAAAAGGGGCCTATTAGGAAACCTTTGACTAATTCCGCTGAAATTAATCTATCGGAGACATCGGGGTGATGGACAGCGGACTGTAAGTTCCTGCACTCGTGTGTAGACTCTGGAAGGGCAACCATGCCGGTGTGGAAACCGAACATAAACCCTGCACTAAGGAACTCCACGAAGCCTGGGTCAAGATACCTGCGTAAGAACTGTTGCAACCGAACTATATTAACAACACACATGTAATTATTATCTGATTTTAATGAACAGACTACTTTAGGGTGGGCTCTGAAGCAGTTAGTACATATGTGTAGCAAGCGGCACTGACTGAAGTTACAGGATGCGTAATTAAAATTATTGCAAATCTGTGACCTGCCGAGTAGTTTGATGGGTCTACCCAACTTGTCAACTAAACCAGAGGATCTGTGTGAATCGGACGGGCCGGGAACAGGACCTGTGGAACTGGACCCCTCACTCGGAGCAGCCTTATGACACCACACAGTAGAATGGTAAATTGATTTGGCACAGGGAGCATGATGGTGCCTTAAGCCCGGCGAAATGCCTACAAATTATCTCCGTATCAATATTAGCCCAGTTTGTGAGAAATTGGAACTGACCCAAAGTGGCAGCTGCCCTGGCCGAAAAGAACAGTGGTAGTCGTAGAAGGAACTACCACCATACTTGTATCCCAACTCCGTTATCTTAAATAAATACAAATCAAGTTCTTCCCTTCTCTCTGAGACGAACTGAACCAGATTACGTCTCTGTATAAGCTAAATGCAAGAACAAACTCAGGTACCGTGAGCTTCCGGTTCAGCCTGTGGTCCCGGCCTTTCAGGATCACTGACACATCCCCACAAGCAATTACCCTACTATCAGACAGATCCCGGTAGCAACCAGGAAGGATGCTAGATTGACATCCCTACCCTCCAGGATGTCCTTCTTCAGATTGGTAGGAACAAAATGTGCCGGCATAATATTGGGCGTAGTCACAGAGACACCTGCCCCTGTCGCCGTAGATGTGGACGGAACAGCAGCACCGATGGTCTGCGGGGTAGTGACAGAACTACGAGACTCAACCGCTCTCCAACCTGGTTTGCACATCCGCGACAGATGAAGTCAAGTTATTCAAAATAAGATGGATTTGCGTCAGAGAATTCTGAACTGTGACCATGGAGACCTCTTCCTGCTGGTGAGGGCCTGAGTTAACGACCAGTAACCGGTATAACTCGGCCTTCCTAGCAGAAGCAGGATACGCAATACCCCTTCTGGACAACTCCGCCATCAGGCTAGGGACGGTCCAACTGCGAAGAGACGACACACTGCCCCCTTCTGACATCCTGGCGGCGTTCGTCGACCGAAGCCTCCACTATGTCTGAAGCACGTGACATACCCTGTGGATACAGTATGCACAATCTAACCCTGAGTGTCAACCGACACCGGGACCATGTGACGTGAGCTGTGAGTAGGCCGAGACCCATGCAACTGTGAAGAATACGTGTGAAAAGGAACGAGAGGACCTGAGACAACGAGAAGCGATAGCTGAACCTAGAACACCCCAGTGATTGGTGAGTCTGACGGTGGCACAACTGACCCACTACCAGATGGAGAGAATAGAATGGTAACACGACATAGCTACTGCCATACTGTACCCTGATGGTTAAACAACGTGCAGAAAATATTTTGAAGAAGGACGACACAGATCCTGGAATAAAATCACATGTAAGATCCTTGCGCATTTACATACCGCCAGGCGTAGAGGCGTGCAACCAACAATATGGAGATCCTCTAACTAGCATTGAACAAGTATGCTGCCCCCTCCCTTAAAACAACTCAATCAATAAAAGCATGTTTTTTTTTTTTCCTATATGTATATTTAAAAAAAAAATGAATGGTCATAAGCCCTGGCGGCCACTAGATGGAGCCAACACAGAGCACAGAGCCATGGACTGCACTGCCGGCAGTCGCCACCGTATCTGCTCCAGCGGCCACCAGGGGAGCCCACACAGTTACCAGCCACCTGCAGCTTGTACAGACCCGCGGAGGAGACCACAAGCATGAAAGCCCGGTAAGCGCGCCACAAAGATGACATGGGGCCAGTGCGGGCATGACGGGGGGGAGGGATGACAAGGACCCTGCCTAACTAAGCGGCACAGCGGCCCGTGCCAGACATTAGGGGGAAGAAATTCAAATCGGGATCACGCTGACCCCTGCACCCTACGATTCGTGCCACGTGGGAGCTGAAGCTGCCTGGCAGACGGCTCCGCTGCAGTGTGGCTCCACCTTACCTAGGAGCCGGCCGGGACTCATGAGATCGAGACTGCAAGTGTGGCAGTCACTGTGGTAGTAGTGTTTATGCGGAGCAGAAAAAGAACACACAAATGGTGTGTTTATTAAATATTAAGTACAAAGCTGAACCATTCTAATAGTGCAAAGTAACATTTAAAAAAAAAAGTTTTTGTTAATTTTCCAAATAACTAAATTATGTTATGTACTAAAATAAATTTCATATTTTCTAAATTAATAATAATGTATTTTTTTCATAAAACAATTAACTATTACAATACAAAAGTTGAACAGAGTAATAACTACAAAAATGTTTATTTATTAAATGAGCTAAATTCATAACTTGTACAAACTATACAAAATGTATTTACAATTAATTCTTAATATCCCCAAAAAAAATAAAAAATAAAAAATAAAACATATATATACAGTAACAATGTTAAAACAATAAAATGGTAGGAGTAAGAGCTAACCAGCATGGATCTTCGATATCGTCAATTATTTATAATTTGCATGTTGTAGCATTGCTTCTGCCGCGTACAGACAGTAACATGTGATTACTTGACTGAGTATATGAATTCTCTAAGGCCCCTTTCACACGGGCGTTGCGGGTGCACTCCGTCAAACAGTGCGGGTGCGTTGCGGGAATCGCCGCGATTTTTCCCTGCGAGTGCAAAGCGCTGTCATGCGTTTTGCACGCGCGGGAGAAAAATCGGCACTTTTGGTACCCAGACCCGAACCTGCACTTCTTCACAGAAGTGCATGTTTGGAGTCAGAAATTATCCCGCTGGTATTATTTCACATTATAACATAGTTATAATGTAAAATAATACTCTTAGTCATCTTCCTAATGTTTAAACAGGTGCAGAATGGGTTAAAAATAATAAACTAATATTAACTTACCTGTTCCATTTGATCGCGAAGCCCGGCCTCCTCTCCGTTAGCTTGCTAGTAGGAAAGGACCTGTGATGATGTCACATGGTCACATGGCCCAATCACCTGCTCCATCACCATAGTGATGGAGCAGGTGATTGGGCCATGTGATGCTGTGACATCATCACAGGTCCTTTCCTACTAGCAAGCTAACAGAGAGGAGGCCGAGCTCGCGATCAAATGGAACAGGTAAGTTAATATTAGTTTATTATTTTAACCCATTCTGCACCTGTTTAACATTAGGAAGATGGCCAAGGAGTATTTTACATTATAACTGTTATAATGTGAAATAATACAGAACCGATTATACATCCCAATGGTTGCATAGCAGCCATGCGGAAGCTATCACAAAGCATCCGCACTTGCTTGCGGATGCTGGCGATTTTCCCGCAGCCCCATTCATTTCTATGGGGCCTACGTTCCGTTAAAACGCAGAAGATGAGCATGCTGCGATTTTCACGCATCGCAAAAAGTGATGCGTGAAAATCAACTGTCATGTGCACAGCCCCATAGAAGTGAATGGGTCCGATTCAGTGCGGGTGCAATGCGTTCACATCACGCATTGCACCAGCGTGAGCTCTCGCCCGTGTGAAGGGGCCTAACTGGTGACATGGCTTCAAGAACACCACATAGTACACAGTTTAAACTTAAAATTTTAAAGCAGTGGTTATATATAATTAGCATGTGCAAATCCTCATTACATAATTGACGAATAAATAACATAAACTAGAAAAGTACCTATCCATATATACATGTTGCTATACGGCTCCATTCACAAAATCGGATTTCCACACAGATAAGTATAACGCCAGTCACGCCCAACCATGTAGAGAGTCAACACGGAGTCAGCCATTCCTCCCAGGACCACAGACAACACGGTGTTCGAACCTAAATCCGTATGTAAAGAAAAACAAATTAAATAAAAGAAACAATTTTTAGTAGGTTCATCAATCAGTCCTGTACAATGTTAACTGCACAAGACCTTTTGACAAGGGAGGCCACATGCGGTCCACACCTTGCTACAGCGTGAACCACAACATAGCCGCCCAAACCACACTTATTTTAAAATAAAAATAATAAAATAAAGTAAAATAAGTTAATTTTGTGAATGAAGCCGAACAACGCATAACAATATTAGTTTTTAAAGATTATTTATATACATATTTTACTGTCTAAATATTGACAATACATAAATTAGCAGAGCACATGCGAGAATATGAAACATGCAAACCAGGTTAAAAAGAATTCATAATTATATACTTGTTAAAGTGCAAAGGAGAAAACCAGTTCCATGATGGTTGTCTACGTACGATCAGGACATACAGCATCTACAGTTAACACAGTACTAGAATGCTGACTCATAAGGTACCAGTTTTAACTAGGCAGAATAACGGCAGACACTAGTAGGTAAGTACACTGGCAGTTTAAAAAAATAACCCAATCAAAGGTCTGGTTGTTCCCTGTGAGAACATGATGTCTCATGCTCCGTGAACCACAATTGCACAATGTGACCACGATGAATGCTGGCATTATAATCTTGAAAATTTCCATGCCAGCTGTTTACAAAAAATGCATTCATATATTAATACCCTGGTCACTCGATCAGTTTAACTACTCAACGGAACTAATTATTGGAGAACATACTGAACCTCAACCTGACCAGCTGCAGCAATCCCAGATCATTGTAATGTCCCCACAGGCTTGTATAGTAGGCTCTAGGCATGATGGGTGCATCTCTTAATCTGCCTCTCTTCTTCCCTGATTCGCCCTTCACTCTTGATCAGGGTAAATCTGGACTCATCTGACCACATAATATTCTTCCATTGCTCCAGAGTCCGATCTTATGCTCGCTAGAAAATTGAGGATTTTTTTCGTCTTTACATCACTAGTATGTGTTTTTCTGATGGCTACACAACTGTTTCAGTCCCAATGCCTTGAGATCCATTTGCATTGCCTTTTAGAAAAAGCACTAACTAAACTAATAAACATAGCCCTGAAGTCGGACTGTTGTTTTTCTAAGATTATATTTTCCAAAACCTTGCATTTATCGCCATGCCGTACATTCAAGTATATATTTCCAGCCCTCTTTACTTTTCAGCTTTGTTTTCATTATCCCTTTATTCTTAGAGTTTTTAGAAATGTTTTGGACAGTTCTTACATGAATATTATGGATTCTCGGCCATCTATTTAGGTGTTTTGTCTATGCTCAGTGCTTGACAATGACTAACCAATTTTGTACACGAGCAGAAGATATGTCTTTCAACATGGTTGTTTAAGAAATGAAAATAAAATGAATATGGACCAGAAACATAATCGCTCATGCAGTAACTATCCAATAGGAGCCTCATAACTTAACATATTCAAATCACGCAGTGAATTTTGAAAGTGGGGCAATAGCCTGTGCAGTAACGCAACTGTTTAAGGTGTAAACACTACTGCCCTAACATTCTAGTATCATGTAAGACAGTAGCATTGTTATGTCATCTATGTAGTGTAAGGCCTAAAAATTTATCGACTCAACAAAGTAGGTAATGTTGTTTGAAAAGGCCCATAGATAACTCAACATGATCATGGCAGGCAGCAGCATCAACAGCAGGATTTCAGAAGTGGTCTATGATCAGAGCCACATGTAGCTTGGCCCAATTCAGCAGCTCAGGCAGCAGTAGCAGCAGATGTTATGTTAAAAGGCCCAAATATAACTCAACATGATCAAGGCAGGCAGCAGCATCAACAGCAGGATTTCAGAAGTGGTCTATCATTAGGGCCACTTGTAGCTTGGCCCAATTCAGCAGCACAGGCAGCAGCAGCGGTAGCAGCAGCACATGTTGTGTTAAAAGGCCCAAATGTAACTCAACATGTTCATGACAGGAGCAGCATCAACAGCAGGATTTCAGAAGTGGTCTATGTTCAGGGCCACATATAAGCTGGCCAAATTCAGCAGCACGGCAGCAGCACAGTACTGTGTTAATAGGCCCATAGGAAACTCAGCTTGATCATGACAGGCAGCAGTAGCAGCAGCAGCTAAATGTGCAGCAGGAATATGTTCATCGGAATGGCCCCACCAACAAACCAGGGCAATGCCAAAAATAAAGAATACTCCTCAGACCGCAGCAGGCTGTAACTTTGCAACAGGAATGTGAATTCATGAATGGACCCCCCACCAGACAATGACCACAACAGAAAAAAATAATAAAACACAGGTTACAGTAGAGGTATATGTCAAAACAGTTAGGCCCTTTCACACTTGCGTTGTGTGGATCTGGCGTGCACTTCCGTCCCGCCGGATCCGTCCTAACGCATGACAACTAAAGCATTTGTAGACTGATCCGGATTGCGGATCCGTCTACAAATGCATTACTAAATGCAGATCCGTCTCTCCGTTTGCTATGCGGAGAGACGTATCCGTCTTGTATTTTTTCACTGTTTTAAAGGTCTGCGCATGCACCCTGAAGGACTGATCCGTCCTTCAGTCTTTTTTAATGCGGATCCGGCCCCAATGTAAGTCAATGGGACTTAAGGCCTGATCAGGTGTTCAGTCATGTGTTCAGGCTTTTCAGGGCGGAGATAAAACCGCAGCATGCTGCAGTTTTATCTCCGTCCTGAAATCAAAAGACTGAACTGAAGACATCCTGATGCATCCTGAACGGATTTCTCTTCATTCAGAATGCATTGGGATAATCCTGATCAGTATCTTTCCGTCCTAGATGCCGAGGACGGAACTCTAGGACGGAAAGTAAAAACGCTAGTGTGAAAGCACCCTAATGGGGTAACATTTATATTTGTGTCAAAATTTTAAGTTTTAATGGTTTTCTTGAAAGCTATTTTACCTATTGCACACACTCTATCTATGAATAACTGATAAGCTATCGACTACGCCAACACCATTCAGCTGTAATTGTCCATGTAAGGCACATCAACGGCGCTGTACACTCTCAGGTCTAGGGACATGGGCACGACCACATCCTCCTCTGATCATCAGAGCCCAGAAGGCAGGGAAAGAAGTTGTTTGCCATGTGCCTGGTGTGTGTTGTCCCGGCTCTGCTGCAGCGTCAGTTCCTCTCCCCTGAGTCATAACTCTGTCATGGTCCCCGTCTACTGTTGGGGTCCTCAGCGGCTGCCATAAGTGCACAGACTGGTTTAGCCATCTCCGGATATGCAGCCGAATAAGCATTGACTACACGAGGGGAGTAGTGTCACCACAGGTTTAAATAAGGTCTATATAAACTAATGTCTTACAGTTAATTAAAAATAGTTGATATAATAAGAATAATATTTTGAAAACAGTACTCAATAAATAGATACACTAAGTACACAACAACATAAATCTAATAAAACATGATTTTAAACATTTCAATTTAATAATATATCACGATTGAACAAATAATAAATCAAGGAATCAAGAAAAACTTTATTTTAACCAATTAAAAAATATAAACATTATGTGATTAAAACATTTACAAATTCATAATTAATAAAAAAATAATAATAAATGCATGATTAAAAATGTACAATACAATAAATATATCAATATATACGAATAACTTAACGAATAAATACACATGATATATTAAGGCTAATATTTTAAAACCAGTACTCAATAAATAAATACAAAAAGTACTCAAGATGAAGAACAAACTAAAACTAATCTAATTATACATGATTTGGAAAAATTTCATTTGTATAGAGTTCTGGGCTCCTGTGAACAAGACAGACATAGAGCTGGAGAGGGTTCAGAGGAGGGCAACTAAAGTAATAACTGGAATGAGGATCTACAGTACCCTGAAAGGTTATCAAAATTAGGGTTATTCACTTTAGAAAAAAGACGACTGAGGGAGATCTAATAACTATGTATAAATATATCAGGGGTCAGTACAGAGATCTGTCCCATCATCTATTATCCCCAGGACTGTGGACAAGGGGACATCCTCTGCGTCTGGAGGAAAGAAGGTTTGTACACAAACATAGAAAAGGATTCTTCACTGTAAGAGCAGTGAGACTATGGAACTCTCTGCCTGAGGAGGTGGTGATGGTGAGTACAATAAAAGGAATTCAAGAGGGGACTGGATGTATTTCTGGAGTGTAATAATATTACAGGCTACAGCTACTAGAGAGGAGTCGTTGATCCAGGGAGTTATTCTGATTGCCTGATTGGAGTCGGGAAGGAATTTTTCCCCTTAAGTGGGGAAAATTGGCTTCTGCCTCACAGGGTTTTTGCCTTCCTCTGGATCAACTTGTAGGAAACAGGCCGAACTGGATGGACAAATGTCTTTTTTAGGTCTTATATGCTATGTTACTATGTAATGATTCGATAAAAACATGATTGTAAATAATTTATAAATATAAAAAGATAATTAGACAGTACATGAATCAAACTTTAAAAACTGCATAATGGATTAAAAAAATAAATTAATAAATACATGATAAAAAATTAACATAATAAATGTCGATTCAATAAATAAATAAAAAATGAAAAAAATAAAAAATAATTAAAAACATAAGGAATTATCACTGAAGAATTAAAAACAACGGAGTTTGGGAGGAGAAGGGACCCTTCATCGCCCTGAACCGACAGCGTGGGCCAAGAAGTCACTGCTGATCCAGGACTCATTCCTTTTAATAAATGTAAGTCTGTCCACGAGTCTTTGGACAGACGGGTCCACTTGTCCGTGACCACCCACCTCCCGTCGCTGAATGCCCGCTCAGACAGTATGCTGGAGGGTGGGCAAGATACTAACTCCAGCGCATACTGAGCGAGCTCACGGCAGGTGTCCAGCCTGGCAGTCCAGCACTCCATGGGTGGCAGTCAGTGCTCATGCTGTTGGAAGCACCTACAGACCCCATGTAGTCTGCCACCATGAGGGCCAGCCACTGGTGGTGACTGATGCTGCTGCTGGTACTGGGTCGCGCAGACTGGTAGAAAGAGCCTTATTTCATCAGAAGGTCACCTGCTTGGCTGGTGCTGCTGGTGCCAGCCACCTGCTGGGTGAGATGGACAGGAGAACTGGAGCTTGAAGCCGAGGGTTTGCCTCCTCAGCCGGTGGATCAGACAGGGCCTCAATTTTTTTTAATACAGGCCTGCCTCCGGCTGGCTGGGATAAACTGCTCCAGATTTTCCCTTTCAGCGAGAGGTCTAAAGGGTGGCCAAATAAATGTCATCCCTCTGCTCAAATTTCTTGATCTGGGGTCCCTCCTGAGGCATCGCAGCATCGCAGACATATGGGCAGCCATGGAGAAGAGCACAGCCCGCTGTGACTCTTCATGACTACCCTGGACCACTCGACCTCTTGGTCCTCTTGCTTCTGGAGGTCCACTAATTCCTCATCCTGCTACTATCATCCTGGGCCTGGCCTGGTGGAGCATGGTTGACTCTTTATGCTCCACCAAGGCACTCTCCCAAGCCTCGAGCAGGCGATCTAGTGTCAGTGTCCAGCAGGAACACTATGGGGAGCATGTCATTGAAGACTGACATGCTCCCCCACTGGCCCCACCTGCTGGAATGGGGCAACACGTTGGCAGACCCGCATTAGTGATGTAGGGGAGTGGGTGTGATGGCCCTGGAGTGCCTAGGTCCAGCAGGTATTCCCTCACACGCCTGTCGCTGCTCCATAAGCTCTCCTGCATGTGGAGGGTGGCGTTCCACCATGTCACACTGTCCACAATCAGCCTGTAGGAGGGCACGCTGTTGTCCGCTGCAGTTTGGACAGGGCACGTGGCGGCAGTTAGGGGAGCGTCGGGAGTGGCTGGCAATCCTACGTACCCTTTGCACAATATCACTTAACCCTGGGAATGTGCATAGGAATTTCTGTACCACAAGGTTTGAGGACACGTGTGATAGACTGCCAGCATGAAGGGGGCCAGTAGGTAGCTGCCATTGTCACAGACAACCATACCTGCCTGAGCCTGTCGTATGCGGTCAGAACATCAGATCCAGTGTGTCTCCAGTCCCTAAGCTCACAAGCTGGAGCAAGGCCTAGCAGCGGACGTGCCCCACGCTGCGTAGCAACGGGGATGCTTGCTGGGGGCTCAGCAGTCGTGAAGACAGTGGATTGCAGGAGAGCAGCATTTCTCCACTGGACACCCGGGGCGACATCGCAAACTCTAATGCTGCCTATCCCTCCCAGCGCCTCAGAAGGAAGCCGAATGGGCAGTGAAACTAATGTATCGTCCGTGCCCATGTCTGCTGGTCAAGCATCCATTGTGAGATGCACCCTGTGCTGACAGCATGATCCAGTGGACAGGGGATACATTCTACAAGGTGCTGGTGTAGAGAGCAGGGACACCAGTCCTGGCAAAGTAATGGATAATCTAATCAGGTGTATCAGGCATTGGTGGGTGGAAATCCTGGCTGATCCAGGCCTGATTCATCTTGACTAAGGTCAGTCTCTCCACATTTTGGGTGGACAGGCGAGTTCTTCTTGGGGTAACTATGGCCCCAGCCACACTGAAGCCACACTACTGGCCAGGCAGGACAGCTTTTCAGGAAAACTTCGGCCAGTTGTGGCCACAAATCCAGTTTGGCTACCCAGTAGTCCAGCGGATCTTCAATGTGGTGTGGCAGGAGTGCTGTCAAGTATGGCACCACCTGCTGGTTCATATACTGCTCAGGTCTACCTGCTGCTGCTAGTGAGTAGTTTCTTCACTATGCAGATGAAGAAAGCTGCTCATCAGCAACTGTAGACTCTGGCTGCTGCTGATGGAGCTGGTACTGCTCCTGTCCCCCACCCCTCCCAGCAGCCATGGCAGTGGAACATGGCGCAGAGGGCCCCCTGCTCAGACCTTTGAGAGGATAGAGCGATGGTGCAGATAGGCAGCGGCCAACTGACCTACATAGGCTGTATTCTGCAGTAATTAAGTTTGTCCTCCTCTCAGTGGGTGTAAGAAAGACCCCCATTCTGGACCGGTAGAGAGGGTCCAACAAGGTTGGAGAGCCAGAAGTCATCCCTCTGCCGAATGATGACAATTTGGCTGTTGCTCACGTCAAACACAGTAGAGCATGCATCGGGCCATTTGTGCAAGTGGCTCCCTGCCTCTATCTCCACTGCATACTGCCATGGTCTGTCTGGGTCCTCTGTCCCATCTTCCTCATCGCCCAGTAGCGTCTCTGGTTGCTCCTGCTCCTCCTCTCCCTTTCAGCTGAGTGGAAAAAAACCCCCATTTGGCTACACATTGCAGGTGCTCAATGTCCCTCCTCCCCTCCTCCTCCTCCTCTTCCAGTTCAGCCCCCACAGGGATCATGTGGCCTATGAGATCTAGGCACCACGTCTCATGCCCTTGACCAGCCATTGTTACCACCATCCGTTTCCAGGACATGAAGCAGTAGAATGATGTTGTTCATCCCGTACTCCTGGAGACTGACAAATAACGTTGGCGTCCTCAAATGGCCTGAGGAATAGTGTTGAGTGTGAATATTCGAATCGTGAATTTTAATCACGAATATCGGCACTTGAGAAATTTGCTGAATATTATATATAGTTTGTGGTCGGGCTGCATGACACTAACTGTATACCTGCCTACCTAACTAAGCTAAGCGGCTTAAGTTGTTCCATAACCGCTGCGTAGGAGGAATGCCTGAAGGGGGCATACCCTGCAAGGTGTTTATGAAAAAAAGGGCGGTTTGGGAGGAGTACGCCTTCCGTCGACACACCCAAGGAGGCGTCTGCCTGGTATAAATGTACTACTTAGCCCCTCCCTCCCACAAATACAGGCCAATAAATCGGCCTTCAAACTTGTGGTCGGGGCTACAGGACACATAACCATCTACCTTCCTACCTAACTAAGCTGAGTGGCTTGAGATGTGCCATAACCGCTGCATAGGAGGAAGCGCCTGAAGGGCCAAAACCAACAACTCAAATACACAATGAGTGCGTAGCAACAACACTAACATGACTAACCTCTGGAATGCAAGAACATCATCTCAACTAGGCTAGAGTATGAACCTGATTGAACATGCAGAGCGCCTAATTTCCAGATAACATGGGTCAGAACTTTTGTTCCCAGAGGCAGCACATGCTGCACCTGACCTGAAGGAAAGGCCCGATAGCTGTCGGTTTCAACTCTAAATTGGACACCTGCAAGCGGTCAGGCTGCATAACTGAGAGGTGGTGAGTGGTGCCATGAGCACCGCAACAGAAGTACTCTCAAAGTCTTGGTCTGTTACCTGCTTCCAGTAGTTGCTGAAAGACACGAAACCGGGGCACCTGAAAGGAATGTCGAAAGAGAATGTATAATGTTGGGGGCCAAAAATATGCACGGAACCAGTGCCAGCAACAAAACTAACATGACCAACCTCTGGAATGCAAGAACATCTCTCGACCCTAGATTGAAGTATGAACACTAATGAACATGCAGAGCACCACTGACCTAGCTTCCGGATAATGTGGGCCGGAACTTTCGTACCTAGAGGCAGCATCATCGCACCTCACCTGAAGGAAAGGCCCGATAGCTGTCGGTTTCAGCCCAAAAGTGGACACCGGCATGAGGGCATGCCGCCACGACTGAAGGTGGCAGTAGTGAGTGGCGCCAAAAGCCCCATGCGACCCTGCGACATCTGACCAAGCGACGCATCACATTATGTCATACATTTGCTGATTTAGCAATATTCGATTATTTCACATCAATATCATGGACTACGATTAATTCTTTTTAAGTTATATTCGCGTCGCATAAAAACTGTTCAGTTATTAATAATGTTTAAACAGCTTTGCACGTATGAAAGCTTGAAATGGCTGAAATAATTTGAGTGAATGGAAGGAGGCGCGAAAGACATATCTGGTTTGCACAATACATTCAGCGTACTGGTGTCCTACATAACCTGTTAACACTAGGTAGATTAGGGAATACAAACCGTGAATAAATTAATGCAATTATTCAAGTGACGAACATTGGCAGTACAGTTTACACTCTTAAGTCTTTACTCTGACAGGAATAGCGGAAACTGTAAAAAGTAACTAAGGTTGGGAAATTATGTCTGAAATGTTTATTTTTTTAAATTTAAGAAATACAGTTTCTCTATCATTTTACTATCCATCTCAAGAGGAATATACGTAATTCCTTACATAGGGTTAAGTATTCGACATATTCGCAAATCTCGAAATCACGATATTCGAGAGTCAAACTCTGAACCTATAGCAGTCTTTGAAGAAACATCAAGTAGCGAGTTTGTAAGCTGATAAAAATTTATATATTCTTAATTTTCCATTTTCATTTTAGTTGCATTTTTTTTTAAGTGCCCATTTTTTTCTGCTACCTAAGCAAAAGTATGTAATTGACCACACCAACTGAGAATGGCGAGCTGTGATGTGACCTGAGAAAGCAAAAAATGACATGCAATGGATGATCCTGCCTGTGGTAGTATGCCGACACTGGCGTGAGGCCTGCATGCATCAGAACCAACAAAATGGTTGAGAACCGCCCGAGGCCTGAGTGACGGTTCAGGTCTGATGTTGTGAGACCGCAAACTGATGAAAAGGTGACTTACCCAACCTTCTGAACC
>CM065592.1:301277881-301463612 GCA_033119425.1 Bufotes viridis
AGAGGTAGACAATATGACAGGAGGAACAAGGATATGTTTCCCCGCAGTAACCAGGAGGTTTCCTGTTTAAACCACTTCAGCCCCCTACCTTAAACACCCTTAAAGACCAGGCCACTTTTTACAATTCCCGCTACGCTACTTTCACCGTTTATTGCTCCAACATGCAACTTACCACCCAAATGAATTTTAACTCCTTTTCTTCTCACTAATAGAGCTTTCATTTGGTGCTATTTCTTTCTTGCTGACATTTTTACTTTTTTGATATTTTACTTTTTTGATGAAATTTTTGCAAAAAAAATGATATTTTTCACTTTATGTTGGAAAATTTGTCAAATAAAACTACATTTCTCTAAAAATTTTCTCTAAATTTATTGTTCTACATGTCTTTGATAAAAAAATGCAATAAGTGTATATTTATTGGTTTGGGTAAAAGTTATAGCGTTTACAAACTATGGTGCAAAAAGTGAATTTCCGCACTTTGACTTTCTGAGCACCTGTCCTGTTTCCTGACGTACTACAATGCCCAGACAGTAGAAATACCCCATAAATGACCCCATTTCCGAAAGTAGACACCCTAAGGTATTCACTGAGGGGCATAGTGAGTTCATGGAAGTTTTTATTTTTTGTCACAAGTTAGCGGAAATTGATTTTTTTTTTTTTTTTTTTACAAAGTCTCATATTCTACTAACTTTTGCCAAAAAAATACAATTTTACATGAACTCACCATACCCTCACAGAATACCTTGGGGTGTCTTCTTTCCGAAATGGGGTCACTTGTGAGGTATTTATACTGCCCTGGCATTTTAGGGGCCCCTAAGCGTCAGAAGCAGTTTGGAATCCAAATGCGTAAAAAATGTCCTGTGAAATCCTAAAGGTACTCATTGGATTTAGGGCCCTTTGCGCATCTCCGCTGCAAAAAGTGGCACACATGGGGTATCGCCGTACTCGGAGAAGTAGGGCAATGAGTTTTGGGGTGTCTTTTACATATACCCCTACTGGGTGTGAAAAATATCTCTGTAAATGACAACTTTGTATAAAATTTTTTAAAAGTTGTCATTTACAGAGATATTTCTCTCATCCAGCATGGGTATATGTAAAAATACACCCCAAAACACATTGCCCTACTTCTCCTGAGTCTGGCGATACCCCATGTGTGCCACTTTTTGCATCCAAGATGCGCAAATGGACCCTAAATCCAATGAGTATCTTTAGGATTTTACAGGACATTTTTACGCATTTGGATTCCAAACTGCTTTGGACGCTTGAGGGCCCCTAAAATGCCAGGGCAGTAAAAATACCACACAAGTGACCCCATTTCGGAAAAGTAGACACCCCAAGGTATTCGCTGATGGGCATAGTGAGTTCATGGAAGTTTTATTTTTTGGCACAAGTTTGCTGGAAATTGATTTTTTTTTTTTTTTTTTTTACAAAGTCTCATATTCCACTAACTTGTGCCAAAAATAAAATTTTACATGAACTCACCATACCCCTCACGGAATACCTTGGGGTGTCTTCTTTCCGAAATGGGGTCACTTGTGGGGTATTTATACTGCCCTGGCATTTGAGGGGCCCCTAAGCGTCAGAAGCAGTTTGGAATCCAAATGCGTAAAAAATGTCCTGTGAAATCCTATAAGGTACTCATTGGATTTAGGGCCTCTTAGCATCTTGGCTGCAAAAGTGGCACACATGGGGTATCGACGTACTCGGGAGAAGTAGGGCAATGTGTTTTGGGGCGTATTTTTACCTATACCCCTACTGGGTGTGAAAAATATCTCTGTAAATGACAACTTTGTATAATTTTTTTAAAAGTTGTCATTTACAGAGATATTTTCACACCCAATATGGGTATATGTAAAGTACACCCCAAAACACATTGCCCTACTTCTCCTGAGTACAGAGATACCACATGTGTGCCACTTTTGCAGCCAAGTTGCAATTCGGCCCTAAATCCAATGAGTACCTTTTAGGACGGTATTTTTACGCATTTTTCTTCTCACGCTTCAGGGCCCCTAAAATGCCAGGGCAGTATAAATACCCCACATGTGACCCCATTTTGGAAAGAAGACACCCCAAGGTATTCTGTGAGGGTATGGTGAGTTCATAGAAGATTTTTTTGCCCAAGTTAGCGGAATTTGATTTTTTGTTTTTTTCACAAAGTCTCCCTTTCCGCTAACTTGTGACAAAAGTTCAATCTTTCATGGACTCAATATGCCCCTCAGCGAATACCTTGGGGCGTCTTCTTTCCGAAATGGGGTCACATGTGAGGTTTTTGTACTGCCCTGGCATTTGAGGGTCACCGCAATCATTACACGTATGGCCAGCATTAGGAGTTTCTGCTATTCTCCTTATATGGAGCATACGGGTAATGAGATTTTTCCGTTCAGCCTCTGGGCTGAAAGAAAAAAATGAACGGCACAGATTTCCTCATTCGCATCGATCGATGTGGATGAAAAAATCTCTGCCAAAAAATATGCAAGAAAAAAAGAGGGGCCTGGCGATTGCCAGGACATAGGGGCTCCGCCCAAACATCCATACCCACTCAGCTCCTATGTCCTGGCAAGCGTGATTTCTCCATTCACATCGATCAATCCATCGGTGTGGAGGAAGACATCTTTGCCAGATTTTTGATACAAAGTGTTTGCCAAAGCATATGAACTCCAACACCTCTCCTCAGCTCACATGCCAGGGCAAGCGTACCTGTCCTGCAGAGGAGAAATCTCGTCTTGCAGCGCCGCATACACTGACTTCACGTGTCTTCTGATAGCAGCAATGCTTCTCTCAGAATTCACATCAGTGCTGCGGCGTTTTCGTCGGTTGGTCCGTTGGTCTGTTGGTATACCTGGAAAATAAAGGGTGGTTATGGGGAAAAAAAAAAAAAAAGAAGAAAAAACAGGCAGCAGGCACATGACTTGAACGTTGCAAACTTTATAAAACCAGAACATTTTAAAACTTTTATAAAACATGAACATAAAAACCTGAACTAACTCAAGATTTTTTTCTTGCTACCTGTTTAATTTTTATTTTTTTACCATTTCACTCTTTATTTTCCTAGCAGAAACCTCTCCTTTCCCATGGGACAATGTGTAAAGTGTAAATCACACAGAGATGGTGCGAAGTACATTATACGCGTTATCCCAAGTGAAAGGAGAGGTTTCTACGTTTCACACTTCTGCTGTAGCACACCAGCACCGTCCCTATGTGTTAGGGTCTCTCAAAACCTAGTGTCCTGAGAGACCCTAGAGCCTCAGTGGAAAAAAAACTACCTGTGTAGTGCTGTCCCTAGGTCCCTAAGTGTACCTGAGTGTGGTACTTCGGAAACACTCTCCAAGGCATAGGGCAGGGTGGTCAGGACAGTCAGGACAGAAATAACGGGTGTCACGCCTTATTCCACTCCTGCTACAGACACGACATTTTTTCGGGGTGGCGGTTGGTTTGAGGTACCCGGCACAACGCTAGGGAAGTGCCGCTCGTGTAGACGGCTAACTACACTGGTGGATGGGGCCACGGAACCTCCTGGGTACAGGAGGTTCTCGGCGATCTCTTCCTGGAATTTTAGGAAAGATCCAGTTCTCCCAGCCTTACTGTAGAGAACGTAACTATTATATAGAGCCAATTGAATCAGATAAACAGACACTTTTTTATACCAGCGTCTGGTCTTTCGGGAAACCAAATAAGGGGCCAACATCTGGTCGTTGAAGTCCACCCCTCCCATGTGGAGGTTATAGTCGTGGACTGAGAGGGGCTTTTCAACGACACTGGTTGCCCGTTGAATTTGTACTGTCGTGTCTGCGTGAATGGAGGAGAGCATGTAAGCGTCACGCTTGTCTCTCCATTTCACCGCGAGCAGTTCGTCGTTACACAGTGCAGCCCTCTGCCCCCTTGCAGAGTCGGGTGGTAAGAAGCCGTTGGGGGTAGCCGGCGACTAGGTCGCGCGGTGCCGCAGCAGCCAATCTGTTCTAGGAACAAATGCTTGAAGAGGGCCACACTTGTGTAAAAGTTGTCCACGTAAAGATGGTACCCCTTGCCGAATAAGGGTGACACCAAGTCCCAGACTATCTTCCCACTGCTCCCCAGGTAGTCAGGGCAACCGACCGGCTCCAGGGTCTGATCTTTTCCCTCATAGATCCGAAATTTGTGCGTATAGCCTGTGGCCCTTTCACAGAGCTTATACAATTTGACCCCATACCGGCGCGCTTGCTCGGGATGTACTGCTTGAAGCCAAGGCGCCCGGTAAAATGTACAAAGGGACTCGTCTACGCAGATGTTTTGAGCAGGGGTGTACAAATCTGCAAATTTCTGGTTGAAATGGTCTATGAGGGGCCGAATTTTATGGAGCCGGTCAAAAGCTGGGTGGCCTCTGGGACGGGAGGTGGTGTTGTCACTAAAGTGCAGGAAACGCAGGATGGTCTCAAAACGTGTCCTGGACATGGCAGCAGAGTACATGGGCATGTGATGAATTGGGTTCGTGGACCAATATGACCGCAATTCATGTTTTTGGTTATGCCCATGCTGAGGAGAAGGCCCAGAAAAGTTCTAAGTTCGGAAACTTGGACTGGTTTCCACCGGAAAGGCTGGGCATAAGAGCTTCCCGGGTTGTCGGCGATAAATTGAGTGGCATATCTGTTTGTTTCTGCCACGACTAAGTCAAGAGCTCCGCAGTGAAAAACAGCTCAAAAAACCCCAGCGCCCGATCCTATCTGAGCTGTTTCCACCGAACTCCTGACTGGGCGGTGAAAGGGGAACTACTGGTGCGGCTGAAGATGGGGGCTGCCAATCAGGATTTGCCAGCACCTCAGGGACTCTAGGGGCTCTACGGGCCTGTCTGCGCGGTGGCTGCGACGGGAAACTACTGCACGTGCCACCGTACCAGCTTCTACTGCCCTTCTGGTGCTCGCCACTTCACCATGTTCTACGGCAGTGCTGGTAGAAGGTCCAGGACGGGCTGCGCTGCTGGTGTATGCCTCACCACGTAATCCGGCAGCGCCAGCCCCACTCTGCTGCCCTTGAAGCGGATCCTGCGCAACCTGCGGTCTAGCAACACGGGGCCGGGTACGCCTGCTTCTATCAGGGACCTCCACCTCCTCGTCAGAACTTTGGGTCAGAGAGCCACTGCTTTCTACAGGTTGGTATTCTGACCCGCTGGATTCGTCAGATGAGGGTTCCCACTCCTCATCCGACTGGGTCAGAATCCTGTAGGCCTCTTCAGAGGAATACCCCTTGTTTGACATTTGGCCGTCTAAATTTAGGGGTATTCCTGAGACTACCCAAGAAAAAAAGCAAGCCTGTCTTACAATTGAGAGGGTAGCGAAGTACAGAAGCCGCTGCGATTGATAAAAAGATCAAAACTGATTTTTTATCGCCGCAGCGCTTGTGAAGGATTGTGCAGTGATTACAAAAAAAAATTTTTTTGTCACTGCGGCGGGGTGGGCGTGGGTGAGCGCACGTGTGGGCGACCGATCAGGCCTGATCGGGCAAACACTGCGTTTGGGGTGGAGGGCGAACTAAAGTGACACTAGTACTATTATATATCTGACCGTGATCAGTTCTGATCACTTACAGATACTATAAAAGTACAAGCGCTGATTAGCTCTACGCTAATCAGCGAACCAGTGACTGTGGTGCGGTGGGCTTGGCGCTAACGCTAACTACCTACCAAAGGGGACTAAACTAAGCTAAACCTAACAGTCAATCTTAGTGAAAAAAAAAAAGTGACAGTTTACACTGATCACTTTTTCCCTTTCACTGGATGATTGACAGGTGCTGAAAGGGGTGATCAAGGGGTTAATTTGGGTGATGGGGGCTGATCAGGGGGCTATGTGTGGTGCTTGGTGTACTCACTGTAGAGGTGTGCTCTCTCCTGGGTCCAACCGACGAAAAGGACCCAGGAGAGAGCACAGAAGCCATTTAATCCATCATATTTACTAATATGATGGGTTAAATGGCTCCTGATTCGTTTTTTTGAATGTCATCAGCCCGCCAGCGCTGCCGATTGGCTGGCAGGCTGATGACCAAGTTCTTCTGAATTCACCGCTATGCGCGATCTGCGCATGCACGGGCGCTTGTGCCCGAATTCTCGCGCATCGCGAGAGGACGCCCCGATGCGTCCAAACAGAAGATCCCGGCCGCCCGCAGGACGCAATCCTGCGTACGGCGGTCGGGGACTGGTTAAGTCACAGGATTCAAAATCTAAAGAAGAACAACAATGATGCCGACTCCCAGGTGGGGGGGGGGGGAGACCATCTCTCTTTTTCCCAGCCTGGAAAGCGGTGACCATAAATGGATGGATCCTGAATGGGATAGGGGAGGGGTTCCGCCTGGAGTTCCTGACCTATCCCTGGGACTCATTCATTCAGAAAGATTGTCCCAAAGACCCAATCAAGCAACAGGCCCTGGAGTCAGAAGTCCTGCTACTTCTACGCAAAGGGGTGGTATGCCCGGTCCCACCGGCAGAAAAGTACAGACTGGCACTTTCTGAGTAATCTTCAACCTAAAGAGGCTAAACAAGTTTCTGAAATCGGCAGTTCATATAAAGGGGAAGGAGAACATAGAAGCCGGCTTCCTGAGCCGTGTTCAACTAAAGCAAGGAGAATGGTGCCTAAACCCAGAAGTATTCTCCTAGTTAACACAAAAGTTTGGCCTACCCACAGTGGACCTCTTTGCCTCCAGGAAGAACAAAAAGGTAGAGAGATTCTTCTCCCTCAACCGTTCAGACAATCCGACCGCCCTGGACGGTTTGGCTCAGGATTGGTCACAGGAGAGGGGCTATGCCTTCCCTCCATTTTCCCTCATCCCGCAGATTCTGAAGAAAATCTAGAGGGAAAAGGCCGCAGTCACCCTGATTGCCCCAGTGTGGCCGAAAAGGTCCTGGTACGCCAACCTGCTAAAATTAGCGATAGATCCACCCTGGTCTACATGCTGGTGCTGCTGGTGAGTAGTTTCTTCACTATGCGGGTGAAGGAAATTACTCATCAGCGACTGTAGACTCAGGCTGCTACTGATGGAGCTGGTACTGCTCCTGCCACCCCATCCCTCCCCAGCAGCCATGGCAGTGGAACGTTAGTGCAGAGGGCCCCCCTGGTCAGACCTGCGAGCGGATGGACGATGGCACAGATAGGCAGCGGCCGACTACATAGGATGTCTCGATAGTAGATCAGTTTGTCCTCCCTCTCAGCAGGTGTAAAAAAGGCCTTCATTCTGGACCAGTAGCGAGGGTCCAACAAGATGGAGAGCCAGAAATCATCCCTCTGCCGAATGGTGACAATTCGGCTGTAATTACGCAAGCAAGTGAGCATGCATCAGGCTATTTGTGCAAGTGACTCGGAGGGACTCCCTGCCTCCATCTCCACTGCATACTGTCATGGTGTGTCCAGGCCCTCAGTCTCCTCTTCCTCATCGCCCTGTAGCTCCTCTGGCTGCTCCTGCTCTTCCTGTCCTGTCAGCCGAGTAGAAAAACCACCCATTTGGCTACACATTGCCTGTGCTCCAATGTCCTCCTCCCCCTTCTCCTCCTCTTACAGTTCAGCCCACACAGGGCTCATGTGGCCATGAGATCGAGGCGCCGCGTTTCCTGCACCCTGACCAGCCATTGCTACCACCATCTGTTCCAGGACATGAAGCAGTGGAATGACGTCGTTCATCCCGTAATCCTGGAAACTGATAAATAAAGTGGCGTCCTGAAAGGGCCTGAGCAAACGGCAGGTGTCATGCAGGAGCTGCCACTGGCTGACATGGAAGTTACACAGGAGAGTACTCCTATCCGCTTGCATCATCAAGAAATCCTTGATGGCCTTTCTCTGTTCGTATAGTCGGTCCAACATATGGAGGGTGGAATTTCAACGGGTGGAAACGTCGCATATCAGCCTATGTTGGGGGATGCCATTCTTCCGCTGCAGCTCAAGTAGGGTGTGCTTTGCGGTTTACAAGTGGCTGAAGTGCATGCAAAGTTTCCTGGCCATTTTTAGGATGTCTTGCAGATGGGTGGAAGACTTCAGGAACCGCTTGACAACCAGATTGAACACGTGTGCCATGCAGGGTACACGTGTTCCCTTTCCAAGCTGCTGGTGTGGTTGTGCAGGCACTACATTTACCCAGAGGGCCATAAAGGACATGTTTTGTCCCAGTCACGCCTTGAGGGTCATAGTAAGATCTCCGACACGCCGGGCATCAAACTTACGAAAACCACATGAGAAGACACTGGAAATTTATTGCAAAATACCAAGGAACAGAACATAACATGAGCTCAATGTACTGTGCATTCTCAGTGGATGAGAACCCACTGCACCACTGACTAGCAATACTCTGGAGGGGCATATCTAAGCAACACCTGAATTTCACTAGGGCCCTAGATGGTAGGGATAGGCTTTGCCAGACAGTAGTTGCCAGGGTCAACTCCAGAGCGTAAACTAGTCAGTGACAGAAAGGACCGGCGGACTACAGGCACCTAGTGAGGTACCACCAGTACATTGAGCAAGGCATAACATAAAAGACAAATACAAGCATGGCATAACATACATGAAATAAGGCAAGTAATAACAAGCCAGACAAACATACATACAGTTGTGTTCAAAATTATTCAACCCCCAATGCTGTAAAGGGTTTTAGGGAATTTAGTGTACATTTGTAATTGTGTTCAGAATGAAATCTTACAAGGACTTTTTAAAGAACCAAATGCAACTAAAATGACATCAATTGTTTTTGTAATACAGTATTAAATGTTTTTTTTGTGATTTCTTCATTGACACAAGTGTTTTCGATCAGGTATTGAAAACACCTGTGGATGTCAAGGAGCAGCAATCAAGTGTAATAAGCACCAATTAGGCAGATTTTTAATGACTGTGATACTCAGCTCCTTCTAGACATTTACTGGTGTGTTTACAAACATGGTGAAGTCAAGAGAATGGTACAGGAAGACAAGAGAAGAGGTGATTTCTCTTCACAGGAACGGCAATGGCTAGAGGAAGATTGCAAAGATGTTAAACATACCAAGAGGCACCATAGGAAGCATCATTCGCAAATTCAAGGCAAAGGGCACTGTTGAAACGCTACCTGGTCGTGGCAGAAAGAAGATGCTGACTTCGACTGCTGTGCTCTACCTGAAGCGCAAAGTGGAGAAAAGTCCCCGTGTGACTGCTGAGGAACTGAAAAACAGATTTGTCAGATGCGGGTACTGAAGTTTCAGCTCAGACAATAAGGCGCACACTGCGCAATGAAGGCCTCCATGCCAGAACTCCCAGGCGCACCCCCTTGCTGTCTCCAAAGAATTAGTAGAGTCGACTGCAGTATGTCAAAAGTCATGTGGACAAACCACAAAAGTTTTGGGATAGTGTTCTGTGGACTGATGAAACAAAATTAGAACTGTTTGGGCCCATGGATCAATGCTATGTTTGCAGAAGGAAGAACAAGGCCTATGAAGAAAAGAACCCCTTGCCTACTGTGAAGCATCGCAGGGGGTCAATCATGCTTTGGGGCTGTTTTGCTTCTACAGGTACAGGGAAGCTTCAGCGTGTGCAAGGTACCATGAATTCTCTTCAGTACCAGGAGATATTGGATGAAAATGTGATGAAGTCCGTGACATGATCCAATTATTGGTGACGTCTTCAGGCCCCTATTAACCTCACCCCTTCCACCGATATACCTCTGCTGCTGCTCTCCTTTTTTCTTTTCTCTTCCTTTACCCCAACCCCAGGCCAATAAAACACGGAGACTTATGTCGGATTTTATCGGCCACAGCAGCCGTTATTTATTAACCAGAAAATACATAATTTAACCATAAATTACCATAACTTAACAATAACTTATCCCAGACGAGGGAGGTCCTAGAAGCCCCAACCCGGCGGAATCCCAAAGCCACAAGCCGGCTCATCCACCTTGCCTCCAGCCGTAGAACACCAGCTCGGAGCCACCAACTGATGGACGCCTCACCGACTCAACCAAGTGCCCAATCCTGAGAGTCCAGCCCCACCATTGAGGCCCTCCCAGTCTCAAGCACCAACCCATTCCACCAGCTCCGAGGACCTCCCTCCGCCAACAACGCGCCAACTTGACTACTCCACCCCACCTCAAGTTTGCGCGTTCCTCCAAACTCCCAGGGCCCTTTCAATCCCCCCTTGTAACCCAAGGGACCACAGGTCAATGCCAACAGCATTCAAATGAATACCATCCGCTCTCCAAAATTCCCCCAAACCCGACTCAAGGTCCACATGCCTAACCACCACTGCCCCACTCTTGGCCATAAATCGCCCAATCGCCCTGTTCACCTTTATCCTTGCCCTATTAATCCCCTCCACTGACCTCGCCTCCCGCCACGTCTTCCTAGGCACTATATCCGACCACACAGTGACCATCTTAGGAAATAACGACCAAAGCCGCAACAAATAAAAACGAATATCCCTCATCAACTCCCTCGCTGGCCTAACACCCAAGTCGTTGCCCCCCACATGAAGCACCAAAACATCAGGCGCCCTATCTAACCGCACAAAACGCTGTACTTCTGCCAATACACTCCTCCACAACATACCTCGAACCCCCAGCCACTTTAAAACCGCGACATCTCTCCCAAACCCCAGCTGTCGTCCGTTCGGCCGAACATCAGCCCTCCGCGCCCCCCAGAAAACAAACGAGTGACCGAGGATCCATACTAAAGCCGGTTCCGAACCTGCAACACAACCACAAGCAGAAAAGAAACAATACTACACGGCCTGCTGCAATACCCCCCCCCCCCTACAAACCATCCGGGCGCACATAGGAACGAAACCTGATGGACTCCCATCGCCCGATTCTTTTAATAACTTCATCAGCCAAACCCAGCCTAGCGGCCTCCATTGCCGCCCCAATCCTAAAGGAGTGACCCGTAAAATCCTTTGGGTCCACTCCCGCCCCCACCAAACATTTTTTGAACACCGCCACAAACTGAAACCTCGACAGAAACGAACCATCCGCATGCCGCAGAAGGGGGCCCCCATCAAAGGCGCCATCCTCCCTGTAAGCCCGCAGGCACTTAACCGGACACAACACACACTCCGGTACCGAAAACAAGGTAACATACCGCCCCCGACCCTCTGTATCCACAACAATTCCACCTGTCTCCCTATACGCAACAGCAAGGCGAAGGACACCGGCCGTCTTCAATCCTCTGCCCGCCTCCCCCTCCTCCAACCTTTTAACACGTGCTTCACCAAAAATGCCCTAGTCACATCCGCCATGCCCCTTAACTTAAAACCAAATGCAAGGCCCGCCACACATTTATTCAATTGCAACACTGTCTAACCCTGCTCCTTGCCATGCCCCAAAAACAACAACAAAGGTATCTCCCCGTCATCCACCCTAATACCTAGCGTCGCACACCACCGCTCCCATTCCTGCCACACCTTTCCATACACCGCCCAAGAACCTACGTTTAAAGAAGCCCTCAACAGCCCTGCTACGGTACCTCCAACATCTCCCACAATGACGCTGGACACTCCAGGCCTTCCAATTCCGCTTCCGGCGCCAACTGTCGAAAACGGTCCCACTGCGAACGAGAAAGAGCATCCGCAATGCAGTTAGACACACCCGGCACATGAACCGCAACCACCCAAGCGTTAAACGATAAGCATAGCAAGACCAAGTGCTGCAACAGGCGAACCACCGGGGGGGGACGAGGCCGTCAAACCATTGATCGCCTGTACCACCCCCAGGTTATCGCAATGAAAACGCACCTTCTTATTCCTGAATCTATCTCCCCACAACACCATCGCTAATACGATGGGGAAGAGTTCCAAAAGCGCCAAATTCTTGACCCACCCCCTCGTCACCCAGGATTCCGGCCAACAACCCGAACACCACTGCCCATGACAATAGGCCCCAAAACCCACCCCCCCAGCAGCATCTGTAAATAACTCAAAATCGAAACTATTAACCGCCTCCCCCATAATCAACGCCCTACCATTAAACGTCTCCAAAAACCCCGCCCAAACCTCCAAGTCCGTCTTCAACTCCCGTCCCATCGCCTACAAAAAATTCGCCACATGGGCATGATTCTACAGGCAAAATTTAACTTTCCTAAAAGCGACTGTAAGTCCCGCAAGCGAATTTTTGCCGACCTCCTGGCCCTACCAATCAACTCCCGCAGGTCAGACACTTTGTCGTCCGGGAGCCAACACTCCATCCTTTCCGTATCAATCACTATCCCTAAAAAGCATAATACAGTAACAGGACCCACCGTCTTGTCTGCTGCTAACGGTACCCCAAAATCCCCAAAAACGGACTGCAATGTAACTAACAAAAGCGAACACACCCTGGAACCCGCCGGCCCTAAACACAAAAAATCATCCAAGTAATGAATGATGGATGAACACCCCGCAACATCAGCCACCACCCATTCCAGAAATGAACTAAACGCCTCAAAATACGCGCACGACACAGAACAACCCATCGGTAAACATCTGTCAACAAAATACCCCCCATCCCAAAAACAACCCAACAGATGCAAACTATCTGGGTGAACCGGGAGTAACCGAAAAGCCGCCTCGATATCAGTTTTCGCCAATAGGGTCCCTGGCCCCAATTTTCTAACCCATGCCACAGCCGCGTCAAATGACGTATAGACCACCGAGCAAAGGTCAGGATCGATACCATCATTGACCGACGCACCCCTCGGAAAGACAAATGATGTATGAGCCGAAACTTGTTCGGCTCCTTTTTAGGCACTAACCCCAGCGGCGACACCCGCAAGTTAACCAACGGCGGTTCCTCAAACGGCCCATCCATCCTCCCCAACGAAACCTCCTTTGCTAACTTCTCCGATACTATTTCCGGATACTCCAATGCCGAACGCAAATTTTTTTGCGACAAGCCCACCGGCAAGGGGTTCGACGGGATACGAAACCCTTCCAAAAACCCATACTTTAACAGATCGGCCGCCCCCCTATCGGGATACCTATCTAGATGCCATTCCATCTTTTCCACCCGTACCGGAGTCATGCCCTTTTGCAGTAGAATCCGAACCTCGTTGCTTGCTACCCCTGAAACAGCGATTGGCTCCGTGCGAACCCCCACACGTCGAGCACTCGTGTTTGAACTTGCATTTTGCCCCAAAATGGCAGTTGCCCTCATTAAAGAGAAAGCACTGTCCCTTAGCGGATGCTGCTGCCAAAGTGGCCTGTCCTGACCCACCCGACTCCCCCCGAAAGGGCTGCCCCTGTCGCCCTGCCGCCGTCACCCGCAACCATAAACTTATATCTTTATGGTCCCACCGAATATCTGGTCGAACCGCCTTCCGCTGTCTAAATTATTGCTCATCGTACCTGAGCCACCCAGTTCTCCCGTACACCCTATACGCCTCGCTGATTGCATCCATGTAACAGAAAAGAGCCGAACAACATTCGGGCTTTTTTTCACCAATGACGCTCGCCAAGATCGCAAATGCCTGCAACCAATTGGCGAAGGTCCGCGGTATCAGCCGATACCGCTGCTTTTCGTCCTCCTCCTTCTTTCCCTCACCCAGACGAGACCTGTCCAAATTAAAACGCTCTAGCGGGAGCAACGAAAAAATCTCAACATACTCCCCCTTCCATATGCGATCCCGCACCTCCTGTTTTAAATGCGCCCCCAACGGACCCTCGAAGCACACATACACCTCCCCTTTTGCAGCATCATCCACCTTTGGCCTGTCCTCCTCTCCCCCAACCTGCGTCTGAACTGATACTGATCCCCCCACAGAGGGCTGTGCACCACCCACTGCGCCCGACGTATTCCCACCGACCCCCCATGCCGGCAAAGGGGACGAACCCGCTCCCCCCAGCCCTGTAACCAAACCCGCCAAACTTCAAAAAATTGCCCCAAACCACCAGCCAACTCCCCATAACCCCCCCCCAGCCCCGCGCTCCCCGGGCTACCCGCTAAATTCTGCAATGCACCCCACATGTTCTCACCTAGCTGCCTGGGCGCTGTGGATCCCGCAGCCGTTGGTCCTGACTCCAGACGAACGGGTCCTGATGGCGACGCGACAGATCCTTCCTCTGCTCCTGAACCGCCGGCAGACTGCACCCCAGTACCGTCCATACTGAGTGCGCTCCCTCCTTCCTCCTCTTCTCCAACTTCAGCCTCATGAGGTCCCAGGCCAGGGGACACCTGCCCTTGATGTACTTGAGCCCTGCGCCCTCTGGTGGCCAACCTAGGAACAGGCTCAGTTCTGC
Source organism: Bufotes viridis (assembly GCA_033119425.1). Taxonomy (NCBI): domain Eukaryota; kingdom Metazoa; phylum Chordata; class Amphibia; order Anura; family Bufonidae; genus Bufotes; species Bufotes viridis. The sequence goes on from CM065592.1 coordinate 301,292,056, forward strand.
TGCTGCTCACTCTCCCTCGCTGAGCGGACGTTCCTGCCACTAGGGGGCGCCTGGAACCCGCAGATCCAGCTCCTGCTCCCACGCTGCTCGCCGGAGAAGACAGGGGGGGGGCTCCCCTGCCTCCAACAGGGCTCCGCCGTGCCTGTGGATTCCTCCCACGCCTGGAGGATGAGGACAAGCGGCGCCCATCGTCCCCACTCTGTGGAGGGTCCCTTGAGGGGCTCCTGCGCCGGCGGGACTCACTTGGGCTAAGGCGCGCCGGCGGGCGAACCCGCCGCGGCCGGGTCGCACATGGCAGTGGGCTGGCGATCCCTGCTGCCTCCCCCTGCAGTAATCCTGCCACCTGCTGCTAGAACCATTCTGGGCCCCGGGCCTCCGCTGCCGCCCGCAGCCGCGTGATCATCTCCTCCACCGCCTGCATGGTAGGTCACTGCGCTTTTTCACCTGCGATTAAAATGGCCTCCGGCCACTAGCCCCTATATAAATGCTCCCCCCTACCTTGCCCTCTTACTCACTTCCATTAACCCTATCCTCCCCGGGGCCCTTCCACCAAAATTGATAATGACGGCCTACCCTTATGGTATCCCTATAGTCCGGCCTAACTAACCTGAGGCTTGGGAGACATTGGACCTTTCAACAGGACAATGATCCCAAGCATACCTCCAAGTCCACTAGAGCATGGTTGCAGATTAAAGGCTGGAACATTTTGAAGTGGCCATCGCAGTCACCAGACTTAAATCCGATTGAGAACCTCTGGTGGGACTTAAAGAAAGCAGTTGCAGCGCGCAAGCCTAAGAATGTGACTGTACTGGAGGCTTTTTCCCATGAAGAATGGGCGAAGATACCCGTAGATCGCTGCAAGACACTTGTGTCAAGCTATGCTTCACGTTTAAAAGCTGTTATAACTGGAAAAGGATGTTGTACTGAGTACTAAGATTGAATGTCACTTGGGGGTTGAATAAAACTGATAATGATGTGAGCACAGAAAAGACATTTGTGGTTATTTCATTATAAATGTTATGTTATATTTGTCTGACTTACAAGTGCCTCTTTGATTTAATTGTAAACAAGATGACTGAAATGATCAAAATCTATGTCAAACTGGCCAAAACACTCAATTTCAGTGGGGGTTGAATAATTTTGAACACAACTGTACACAAGAATAAGGCAAGAACAGGCATGGCATAACATACCCTAGTAGTACACAAGGCACTGCAGCACGGAAACTACAGTACAAGCGTTTCTCATGGCAACAAGCAGCATGAGAGCTGACACACGGGTGATGTCCGTTGCAACCAGCAGCTAGAGAGCTGCAGCAAGGGCATTGCCATGAGCAGAGTACATTCCCTCTCCGAGGAATGACAGACCCCCTTCCGGAGGAACTAGGACATACACAAGAAATAGCAAGTATAGGCGTTGTTCATGGCAACCAATAGCATGAGAGCTGCAGCACGGGCATAGTCCGTGGGGCTAGCAGCTAAAGAGCTGCAGCAAGGGCATTGCCATGAACAGATAACAAAACATAGCATAGCTAAGACAGGGCATAGCTGGGACAAAAGCGAGACAAGCAAAGCATAGCAAGAAATGAAGAAAGGCCGGAGGATACAAATAAACTAGTAGGCAGAACCACAAGGGAGAAAGACAGACAGGATCCCCAGGGGTCAGTAGCATGGGGCAAGCAAAGCTCAGGAAACAGGAGGACTGACAGGACAGACCCAACACAAGGAAAGCTGACCCAGAACTAAGAGAAACACAGGAATAAATGCAGATAGTGGAGAAGCCACACCCACGGGGCAGACAGGAAAGGTTAACTCCAAACATACCAGAAAGGAGAGTTAACCCTTATAGCACAGGTGGGACTGCAGCATGAGAACTGCAGTACAAATGTTGCCCACAGGATCTGCAGCTAGTGAACTGCAGGATGTTGCAATGGCAACCAGGCACACAAGGACGATATAAAAACGAAACAAATACACAGTCAAAAGGGTACACAAGTATACGGGCAGGAGCACACGTCAAAGCCGCTGGCAACAGCCAGTGCGACCGTAGTCACGGTGAACTGCAGCATGACATTACCTCTCCTTCCAGTCTCCCTCCAGAGAATGGTATGAACGCCAGACGAGACAGGCTAAACATGCTGACCCCGAAGGTGACGTTGCTCATGGCAATCGGCAGCATGAGAGCTGCAGCACGGGCGTTGTCCGTGACACCAGCAGCTAGAGAGCTGCAGCAAGGGAATTGCCATGCGCAGTCAACATGGAACGAAATTCAAAGTCAAAGGGGTACACAGGTATACGGGACGAACACGTAAAAGCCGCAGCCAGCATGCTATTTCTGGCAACCAGCCTGCACGGAGGGATCCGCAGCCAGTATGCCAGGAAGCGTTCAGCCAGCCTACACGACCGTAGTCACGGTGAACTGCACTGTGACAGTCCTTGACCGTAGTTACAGCATCACATGTCGGAGCTGCCGTGCACTTTGGCAGACACCGACAGGCTGAAGAACTGGCCCTTAGGGTTGAGAGAACCCAAACTGTAAAGTACCGAAATTTAGGGTTTTTGGTACCCGGACCGGAACCCGGACATTTCCATAAAAGTTATGGTTCTGTGTTTGGCAATTTCTGGGCGCTTTTTGAAAGGCTGCAAGGCAGCCAATCATCAAGCGTTTCACTAGTTTGCCCTTAGAAGCCATCACAGCCATGCCTAATGGCATGGCTGTGATTGGCCAAGAGAAGCATGTGACCCAGCCTCTATATTGGCTGGAGTCACATAGCGCTGCACATCACTCTGCTCTTCTCAGTGTAGGGATAGGATGCTGCTGCTACTGTGAGGGAGAGGTTAGGGAAGAATTCTATTGAACTTGGTGGTGTTCAATCTTCAAACTACAGCAATTATTGAGGGTGCTAAGCTACATTTTTGTACCCAGCCCTGAGCCCAGTGACACTGAAAAATAACTTTTAATCCATCTGCTAGTTCGGTGGGCGTCGGCGGCCATTTTTGACAGTGCAGTGCACTTGAAACTGCATGTGAACTGCATGTGTGCCAGAGACATTACCTTAATTCTGTTCTGGTAGCTCAGTGGAGGATAAATTCCCGTTTTTGGCCGGTCAAGTACCCTTGCGGCCTGCAGTGCATAACTGGCAGTGAAAATTATTCAATTACATTAGTCTTTCACATATTTTTGTGACCTAAAGCAATTTTTTATCTGTCTGCAGCAGGCACTGCATATCTGACAGTCCAATAAAACCGTTAAATACTGCAGTTTCCTTGCTGCTATAAAAAAAACACACTTTTGTTTGCTAGATACTAAATTTACGGGCAATGCTTTGCTGCATTTCTGACAGTCCAATTAAACCGTTAGATACTGCAGTTACGTTGCAGCTATAAAAAAAGCACATTTTTTTGTGCTAGATAGCAAATTTGCGTGTTACGCTGCATTTCTGACAGTCCAATAAAACCGTAACAAACTGCATTTACATTGGTGCTATAAAAAAAACCACACATTTTGTGCTAGATAGTAAATTTACGGGCTATGCTATGCTGCATTTCTGACAGTCCAATTATACCGTTAGATACTGCAGTTACATTGCAGCTATGAAAAAGCAATTTTTTTTGTGCTAGATAGCACATTAGCATCCTACGCTGCATTTCTAATATTCCAATAAAACCGTAACATACTGCATTTACATAGCTGTTTGCAAAAAACACTATTTTTGTGCTAGATAGCACATTAGGATTCTACACTGCATTTCTGATAAATACAACTATTACATTGTTGCTGAAAAAAACACTTAATTTTGGGCACAAAGTACATTTGTCCCCTGCACTGCACTAGTGATAGTGAAAGAAAATCATATAAATCCATCTGTTTCATTTGTGGGTGAAAAAATCATATATATTTTTTTTCCAATAAACTCCCTTTTCTGCCTACACTGCAACTCTGATAGGGAAATATAATCAGTAAATCCACCTGTTTCACTGTGGGTGAAAAAATCCTCTTTTTTCCCCCTATAAAATACCTTTGGGGCCTGCACTGCAAATCTGATAGTGAAATAAAATCAGTAAATACAACTGGGACGTTGGGGTTTAAAAAAAACCTTTTTTTTTTTTTTGCCATAAAGTACCCCTGCACTGACTTGGAAATATATTCAGTAAATTAGGTGGCCTTCAGATTGTTGGGTGATCTGTACCCCATCTTTCTTTCAAAGTACCCCTGCACTGCATAACAGACAGGGAACTTAATTCATTACAATTGGTGGTTACATTGTTGCCTGACATAAAGCAACACCAACAATGTTTTTTTTTTTTTTTATAAATTGGGGTAGACCCCTAAACATTGGGAAGTATAAAAAAGAAAACAAAGAGTAAGTGCGCTGTAGTATAACTGTGCTGTTCCAGCTTTTATTCTTCTATTTCATTGTAGTTGAGTTCACATTATCTACCATCACTATGTTTGTGTAATGCTGCCACCCTGTGGTTATTCTTATAATACATTTTATAGTGTGTTATGTAAATTTCCATTGCAATGCTCTCCTCCCTTTTTTGTGACATCACTTCCCCTGGAAGGTCCTTCGTCTTTCCTCTTTGCTGCAGACTTCAAGCTGGTGAGAGCATTTCTTTTTGACTCTCTAATATCCTATAGCATACCTTGATTCCCTGCATTTTTTTTCTCCAAGGCAAATCAATAAATTATCAAAGCTTCACCATTGTATTCTCCTCAATGGATTATCACATGCAACTGATGCCTGTATCTGGAGATATTAGTGAGTTCAGCTATCTACCATTGCTTGTACAGGGACTATCACTCACAAACAATCAGAACAGGTTTGGCAAGAAAAAGAAAGAGAGGAGAGGCGCTCATAGGGCAATATGTTGTATATACGTTTCTGTATCAAGTGGTTGAGAACTGCTCACCTTTTTTAGTTGTGCATTGGTGGGCACAACAACCAAAAGACCGATGTTTTGCCTAGTGTTAGGCTCCTGATGGTCGGTGCTGCCGGTACTCTTTCAGTACCCTGGATGGAGTTGCCAGTGCTCCCTGGGGACTGTGTGTAAGGAACTTTCAGCGAGGTTTTGAGTACTTCAAGGGCGCACAAATAACGACCGTCTACGTCACGGAGTGGTTATTTTGTGTGTAAATTTTATTATGACAACGCGTTTCAAGTCCCGAAACGCGTTGTCATAATAAAATTTACACACAAAATAACCACTCCGTGACGTAGACGGTCGTTATTTGTGCGCCCTTGAAGTACTCAAAACCTCGCTGAAAGTTCCTCACAAACAATCAGAGGATCTCTCTAACGTACATCTGTGGCAGAATAATAACAATGGTTGGGTGAGGCCGGTATACATGTCTATTCTGCATAAGGTACGAACAAGTCCTGTGGGATCCATGTCTGGTTCTTTTTAATGAACGTGAGATTGTCCACGTTGGCTATGGATAGGCGGCTGCGCTTGTCTGTGATAACGCCCCCAGCCGTGCTAAACACAAGTTCAGACAATACACTGGCTGCAGGGCAGGCCAGCACCTCTAAGGCATAAAAGTGAAGCTGAGGCCATGTCCCCAATTTGGAGACCCAGAAGTTGAATGCGGCAGACCCAGTGGCGTAGCTAGAAATGACTGGGCCCAATCAGCTAATTTTTGAATGGGGCCCCCCTCCCCCAATAATTTTGCCGCCCCCATTCCTGTGGCTACCAAAGATTGCTCTCTCAGACCAGGCCCTGCAGCTGTTCCATCCATTTTCTACATTGTCTATACTGCCACTGTATATAATTTCAGTGTATAATACTGTTAAGGGGGCCCTGACAAAGTCTTTTAGTCCTCCTCCTCCTGGATGGGCCCCTTCTGGGTTAGGGTATCAAAGCAGACACTTTCCCTGCTTCGCCTGTAGCTACGACCCTGGGCAGACCCATCAGTCAGTACGTGTAGGCTTGTGCACAGATACTATTCCACCATTTTGCTGAAATGCTGCCTCTTGCTAAGAAATTCTATATTTACTGGTGGTGCTGGTTGTTGTGGCTTGGTGACACAGCTTTTCAAATTTTTCGGCCATGCTAACCCTGCTTTCTGAGGTGCGGGTGATGACTTCTTTCTCCTCCTCCTCTGCTTTAGCCTTGTGCTTCCACTGAGCCCCCGGTGTCAGGTGTGAATGCCATCAGCAGCGCGTCTACCAGCGTTGGCTTCTTCCGATTATGCTTCAGTGACGGAATTAAGGATGGCACATTGTCCTTGTAACGGGGATCCAGCAGTGTGGCCACCCAGTAATCTGCACAAGTTAGAATATGGGCAACTCGGCAGTCATTGCGCAGGCACTGCAGCATGTAGTCGCTCATGTTTGTCAGGCTGCCCAGAGGCAACGACAAGCTGTCCTCTGTGGTAGGTGTATCATCTGTGTCCTCCGTATCCTCCCAGCCACGCTCAAGTGATTGCCACGAGCTGCTTTGGGTGCCACCCTGCTGTGAACACGGTTTGTTCTCCTCCTCCTCCTCTAGAACTGTGCGCTGGCTGGACAATTGTGTACCTATGTTGGTGCAGGAACACACTCTCCGAGCCACTTGTATAAGACTGGCCTTATAAGTTAAGGGTAAGGCATGGATTTAGTTTTGTTTGTTTATTTAGTTTATCTGACTTATAGTTATTTAAATATGTTTATAAGTAAATTTGTAAATAGATTGTGAATGGGCATTAATGAGTGGTTTGAGTGAAGGGGGGGTAGGGGGTTTGGCTGGTCAGGTTAATTTTCTCTTTTTGAAATATTTCTTGTATAGTTTTTGTTACGAACTTATGATTTATAATAAAAAGTCCTGATAACCGTGGAAATGTTACCCAAAAATCTAACCGACAAATTTAATAAAATTATTTGCCTGTCACATCTGCAGCTCAGGCTGCAGGGGTCCTTGAGCACCAATAAAAGTGAATTTGTCCCACCAGAATTGCTGGAGAGCTGGATTAACCGAATTGATTTTCACTGTCAGGTGTACAGGAATTTCTGCACCACCAAATTCAGCACATGTGCCAGGCAAGAAATGTGTGTCAAACCAGCTAGGACCAGAGCTGCTATGAGATTTCGCCCATTATCGCACACCACCAGGCCGTGCTTGAGGCTCAGTTGCACCAACCACTCATCAGTCTGTTGTTCCATGCACGTCCACAGCTCCTGCGCGGTGTGGAGTTCGTCCCCGAAACACATGAGTTTAAGAACAGCCTGCTGGCGTTTCCCCCTGGCTGTGCTGATGTTGGTTGTGAAGGTGTTACGCTGAGTGGATGAGGAGTTTGTAGAGGAGGAGGAAGAGGACGAGGCAACAGGAGGCAAAGAGAAATGCCCTGCAATCCTCAGGGGCAGAAGAACATGCTCCAAACTGCTGTCCGCCTCTGGCCCAGCCGCCACTACATTTACCCAGTTGCTGTTAGGGAGATATAACTTCCCTGCCCGTGCTTACCGGTCCACGTATTGGTGGTTATGTGGAGGTTGCCACAGATTGCGCTGCGCAGTGCACACCTGATTTTGTCCGCCACTTGGTTTTGCAGGGAAGGGATGGCTCACCTGGAAAAGTAGTGGCGGCTGGGAACCACGTACTGTGGGACAGCGACCCCCATGAGTTTTTTAAAAGTCTCCATCTATCTCCACCAAACAGAATGACAGCATTTCAAAGGACCAGGAATTTTGAAATCCTGGCATTCAGGGCCAGGGATCGTGGGTGGGTAGAGGTACTTCCTCTTTCTATTTCTCTTTCTCTCCAGTGTTTGGGAGATGGAAAGCTGAATGCTTCCATGGGATAGTGTCGAGATGCTTGGTGATGGTGAAAGATGTGGTGGCGTTCCTGCCACATCCTCTGTTTGCAGGGTGGCAGGTGCCACTGTCACTCACTTGTGCTCAGGTTTAGAATGTTTATTTTTTATTTTTATGTATTTTATGTTATTTTAAGTTATTTCCCTATCCAATTTTTTTTTTTGCAGGGCACTTGTCCTACTCTTACCCCCAGTTTGCTTCATTTTCCAGCCCACTAGCCCTTTCCAGGACTTTTTTAGAGCCATTTTAGTGCCCGAAAGTTCGGGTCCCCATTGACTTCAATAAGGTTCGGGGTCAAGTACGGCTGAACCCGGCGAACCCAAACTTCCAGGTGTTCGCTCAACTCTACTGGCCCACTTTCTGTTCAACATGTGTTAACAGGGCTGGTACTTAGAGATGTCTTGAACATAAAATTTTCCGTTCGCGAACGTGAACTCCCGCGAATGTTCGTGAACGGGCGAACCGGGCGAACCTCCATAGACTTCAATAGGCAGGTGAATTTTAAAACCCACAGGTACTCTTTCTGGCCACAATAGTGATGGAAAAGTTATTTCAAGGGGACTAACACCTGGACTGTGGCATGCCGGAGCGGGATCCATGGCACAACTCCCAAATTACGTAGTTGACGCAGAGTCGGGTTTAAATCCATAAAAGACATAAATCACCTAACATTCCTAAATTGTTTGGAATAACGTGCATTAAAACATCCAGTGTGTGTATACGATCAGGTATGATGTTGTATCAATCAGGTAGTAAGGGTTACGCCTGCTTCACAGTGACAGACCAAACTCTGACAGACCAAACTCCCCATTTAACGCACCGCAAACAACCGCAAACAGTCCATTTGCACAACCGCAAACTCCCCATTTGCAGAAGGTTGGATACCAAGCTAGCCATGTCCTGTTCCTTGTCCTCACTGACGTCATTGATGGTCTCTTCCTCCACCCAGCCACGTAAAAACACCAAGGGTCCCTGAAAGGTGACAACAAGCCCCCTGGGACACCTGCTGTGGTTGGTCTTCCACCTCATCAAAGCCACCTTCCTCCTCTGACTCCTCTTCTTCAGACTCCTCTCTCTGCGTTGCCACAGGTCCAGCAATCAACGACGACAAGGCTGCTTCTGGTGGTGATGGTGACCACAACTCTTCCTCTTCATGCTCATCTATGGCCTGATCCAGCACTCTTTTCGCAGGGCACGCTCCAGAAGAAACGCATATGGGATGAGGTCGATGATGTTGCCTTGGGTTTGACTGACCATGTTTGTCACCTCCGCAAAAGGACGCATGAGCCTACAGCCATTGTGCATGAGCGTTTAGTAACGCGGCCAAAAAATACCCAGCTCCGCAGAGGCTGTCCTCTTTTTTTTAAATTAAAAGAATCTGTTCTTACCAGTTTAATCTCTGTTTTGTACCCTATCAGGGGCTGGTGTATGGAATAGATTTTAGGAACCGGGATATGGAAAAAGATGGTTGATCGGTCCTCTTCCTTACAATTTGGGGCACTGCACGTGCGCCGTGCAATGTACTGTGACACCCTATATGAGTGGTATGTTAAGTAGTACTATTTCTATCAGTTTAATCACTCATAGGGGACGTATATCGAATAGATTTTAGGAACCGGTAGATGGAAAAAGATGGTTGGTCGGTCCTCTTACTTCCAATTTGGGGCACTGCACGTGCGCCGTACAATGTACTGTGCCACCCGATATGAGTGGTGGGCACTGGCAGTGGGCACAGTACAGTCTGTGTGGGCCTGACACACACTGGCCGGCAACTGAAATTATATTAAAGGGTAAAAATTAAATGACTTTTTTATCTGCAAGGTAGTGTGCCACTCGATATGAGTGGTGGGCACTGGCAGTGGGCACAGTACGGTGTTTGTGGGCCTGATACACACTGGCAGACAACTGAAATTAAAAATAAAGGATAAAAATTAAATGACTTTTTTATCTGCAAGGTACTTTGCCACCCTATATGAGTGGTGTGCAGACAGTACAGTCTGTGGGCCTGCGGCCTCTCACACACAGGCAGGCAACTGCAATATAATTATATAAAAAAAAAGCAGACTGATCTCCCTTCTCTAACTAACACTGCAGCTTCAGAATGAATCTAAGATGGATGCTGTCCTTGCTTTTGATAGGAGGTGGGAGGGTCTGAGAGGGAGGGTATGCTGATTGGCTGGAATGTGTCTGCTGACTGTGAGGTACAGGGTCAAAGTTTGCTCAATGATGATGTATAGGGGGCGGACCGAACATCGCATATGTTCGCCCGCTGCGGCGAACACGAACAATCGATGTTCGCCGGGAAATGTCCGCCGGCGAATAGTTCGGGACATCTCTACTGGTACTGCCTTTTTCGCAAAGAAATGATGGCTTGGGACTCTCCACCTCAGTTCGGCACAAGCCATCAGTACTCTGAAAGGTGCAGAGTCCACCACTTGAAAAAGAGAGGGACTGCAGCACCAGCAACTTGGACAGGAGCATGTTCAGCATCTGCACCGTTGGATGTGTGCACGCATACTGTTGTCTCTTGGCAATCGATTCGGTGATCGATTGCTGATGAGGAGTAGGAGCAGGAGCATCAGGACCAGCAGAAGATGGGTGATGTAGCGATAGCTGTGGCGGGCTGGACCACCACGTCGGATCCACGGTTCTCCCAGGCCACTTGATGGTGACGCTGCATATGTTGACGCAGGGCCGTGGTGACAACATTGGCACCCTGGCCACGCTTCACCTTCTGCCCACATATTCTACCTATGGCCATGTTGACCTCCTCCGACAGCTTCACAAAAAACTGCCACACCGCGAGTACCTGATTTTACCCCCCTACACTACTCACGGCTGACTGCTGATGCCGCTGCTCCCGTGAACCCATGCACCACTACCGGGCAGGTAGGCTGCTGCAAAGTGAGTGGTCTACCCCATTCACGTTTGTTTCCCGACCTCCCACTGCTGCCACCCTGCTGACTCATGGCCACACTAGCGACTTGCTGACTTAGCCACTGCCTGATGGGCAAGCTGCCACCCTCTTCTCCTGATGATGACGAAGCCCCTTCTTCACCCGGCTTCCAAATGAGATCAGCTTCATCACCATCGAATAGTGTCTACACATCACTGATGTCCTCCTCAACGGCCAATGGGTCAGGACCCTGACCACTCGCAACACAAGCTTCCGTGCCACTCTCCTCATCACTACTTGCACACCTACCGGAGGAAGCGGCGGATGTCTCCTCCACATGTTAGAGCTTAACCTAAAAGTGAAACTGAGCCCACTGCATGTAGTACTTCTCACGGAGAGGGAACAGAAAAGGCCAGAGGCAGGTTGAGGACAGGTGAGGGCACAGGGCCTGCTCCCGGGCCATGCCAACTAAAGGTTGTGTATGACGAACCGACGGACTGTTGGCTGGGGGTGTCTGAGGTCACTTGGGATGACAGAGTTAAATCAATCAAGAAAGGCTGAGTTGCTGGTCAAGACATGACTGGTAGATGACAACGGAAGCCCAGGCCTCTCACTGCGACTACTGCTGCCACGGCCCCTTACTCTGCTGAGACATCTGCTTGCGCCAGAAACATTCAGACCTCTGCCACCCCTCTGTGCATGGCCTGGCACTTCTCTGCCTGACATACTTGTAGCTGAACTAAACAAATTAAATGGAAATTGAAACACCCCTAAAAGAGACGAATATATTTTTCTTTTTGTTCTGAAATAGGCCACTAAACGCTTTCACCACATCTAACTGTGGAAATGCACTGAGAATATATATTTCTTTTTGCACTGAAATTGGCCAGAAAAAAATTAAAGAGTGAAGTGCGTATATATTTTTCTTGTAGTACTGAAATACGACCCTATACGCTTTCACCAGAAATAACTGCAACAGTGCAGTGCATACATATTTTTCTTTTTTTCCCAATATACCCCCCTATATGCTTTCACCAGAAATAACTGCAACAATGCAGTAGGTATATATTTTTCTTTTTTAATAAAATAAGCCCCATACTCTTTCACCAGAAATTAGTGCAACCATGCAGTGCGTTTAAATGTTTTGTGTATTACTGAAATACCGCCCTAAACCCTTTCATCAGAAATGACTGCAAACGTGCAGTGCATTTATATTTTTCATGTAATTTTGAAATACGGCCATATACTCTTCTACCATAAATGAATGCAAATGTACAGTGCATTTAAATGTTTCTTTCAGGGGTTCATCCTCACAGTTACGGCTTCAAGACACCGGGTTTAAGGTCCAAACAGTGCATTTATTGTGGCACACCAGCAAAACAGTACATCAAAACAATAAACACTTGCCCGTCCAGGCTCTAACTAATACATAGCGTATCCCTCACTCACCTAGTGGGTAGAGTTCACAGCCTGTGAACCAAAGAGGCTTTCCCAGCCCAAATATCCACCAGCCTCCTGGCTGTTCAGAGCACCGTTCACACACGGTCTCAGTTCCAATGTTACTTGGGGAATTTGGGCTCACTAGTCCGACTGACTAGGACCCAGCAACCCACTCCCAGGCGTCACTTTGTCCCCCAAGTCCAGGCTATAACCAAGCCTTGTGGCCCCTCAGACTTGCCCAGCTGAGACCACAGTCACAGAGCCATCCCAGGCCTCTGCTTCAAACTCTCCTTGACACACACACAGAGGGTTGATTTATCCCTCCCTGATTAACCCTGTAGGTCACACCTGTGATTTCCTCAGCTACAGGACATGTTTGTAGTGGACTAGGGGTGTGGACTAAGAGATTCCCAGCACTTACACTGTTCACCTTACCATAAGGGTACTTATACTCTTTTTCCAGAAATGAAAGCAAACGTGCAGTGCGTTTAAATTTTTCGTGTATTACTAAAATACCGCCCTATAATCTTTCACCAGAAATGACTGCAAACGTGCAGTGCGTTTAAATGTTTAGTGTATTACTGAAATACAGCCCTATACTCTTTTACCAGAAATGACTGCAAACCTGCAGTACGTTAAAATTTTTTATGTATTACTGAAATACCGCCCTATACTCTTTTACCAGAAATGACTGCAAACGTGCAGTGTGTTTAAATGTTTTGGGGTGTTCAAAAAAGTTCGGGTTCAGGTCCGTTGTTTGGCGATTCTTCCCGCTTTCTGAAGGGCTGAAGAGCAGCCAATCAAGCAAGTGATTTACTTCTTTGCCCTAAGAAGCAATGACAGCCATGCCTACTAATGGCATGGCTGTTATTGGCTGAGTGCAGCATGTGACCCAGCCTCTATTTAAGCTGGAGTTACATAGTGCCACACGTCACTCTGCTCTTCTCAGTGTAGGGATAGGATGCTGCCGCTTCTGTGAGCGACAGTTTAGGGAAGAAATCTGCAGAACCTGTTGTACATTAATCCACAAGATACAGCAAATAGAGAGGGAGGGAGCTTCAGCAATCCTAAATGTCTGTACCCAGACACTGCTAAAAATTCTTTTTTTAAATCCATCTGTTACAGAGGTGGGGGTTGGCGGCCATTTTAGCCACTGCAGTGTACTGCATGTCTGCCAGCCTGGCAGTGACATCATCTTAATCCTTTTTGGTAGCTCAGTGAAGGAGGAAATGCTTTTTTCTGGCTGCTCAAGTCCCCTACATTACCTTTGGTATAATTAAGGGGTATTATAGTCCATTTGTCTAGTCTGGGAGCTGTGGTGCTGCAGAGCACTTGTGTATACAATGCACTAAACCGTATATTCAATTTCTGCTGTATTTTTGTGATAAAAAGCTGTGATCCTGGTCCCCAAAGCAGTTTGAAATACACCACCCAAATACACATTTGACATTTCTGCAGTGAAATTGTGAATAATTTTTTTTTTTTGTGGGAAAAAAGCAATATTCTTGCTTCACAAAGCAGTTGTGCATACAGCGTACAAATACATATTTAATATTTCTCAGGGAAATAGTGCATCAGTGTTTTTCAGGGAAAAAAAAAACATTATTCTTGGTCCACAAAACTGTTTAAAATATACCGCCGAAATACACATTTAACATTTCTGCCATAAAATAGAGCCTCAGTGTATTTTTGGGAAAAATAGAAATTTTCCTGGTCCACCAAGCAGTGTTAAAAACACCACCCAAATACATATTTTACATTTCTTCAGTGAAATAGAGAATCAGTATTTTTGTCAAAAAATAATAATGTATTCCTGGTGTTCAAAACAGTTGTGCAGACAGCGTACAAATACATATTTAATATTTCTGCAGAGAAATAGTGCATCTGTGTGTTTCCTGGGAAAAAAACGTTATTACTGGTCCACAGAACAGTTTGAAATACCCCGCCCAAAAACACATTTGACATTTCTGCCGTGAAATAGAGTCTCAGTGTATTTTTGGGAAAAATAGAAGTATTTCTGGTCCACAAAGCAGTTCCAAATATACCCCCCAAATACACATTTGATATTTCTGCAGTGAAATAGTGAATAACATTTATTTATTTTTTGTGGGAAAAAAAGCTATATTCTTGCTTCACAAAGCAGTTGTGCATACAGCATAGAAATACCAACGTTTTTCTGTTTTTTATTAAAAAAATCCTTGTTCTGGGTCCACAAACCACTTGTACATACAGCGTAGAAATACCAACGCTTTATTAATAGCAGTAAAATACTGCTTTTCTGTGTTTTATTTAAAAAATCAGTGTTCTGGGTCCACAAACCACTTTTGCATAAACCGTAGAAATAGCTACATTTTAATAATAGCAGTGAAATACTGATTTTCTGTGTTTTATTGAAAAAATCCGTGTTCTGGGTCCTCAAACCACATTTGCATAAACCGTAGAAATAGCTACGTTTTATTAATAGCAGTGAAATACTGCTTTTCTGTGTTTTATTACAAAAATCCTTGTTCTTGGTCCACAAACCACTTGGCAGACAGCGTACAAATTTTATATTGCAGCACGAAAATAGGGCTTTACTGTGTTATACTGAAAAAAAAAAAAGTGTTCTGGGTTCACCAAACAGTTGTGCATACAGCATACAAATACATATTTTACATTTCTGCAGTGAAATTGAGAATCAGTGTGTTTTAGGCCCAAAAAAAACTTTATTCTTGGTCCACAGAGCATTTTTATGACACGGGCACTGCCTTAGTGAACTTAATTGTTGACAATTTGCAGTTAAATTGACACTGAAGAGAAACCATCTTTCAGCTTGGTGGGTGAACGCAAATAATGAGGAGAACATCAAATAAGGGACATGGGCATGGTCGTGGTGGTGTTGGTGGAACTCCTATTGCTGGGAGAGGACGTGGCCATTCAGCGCCAACTACTGATCCAAGTGAAACACCTTCCTCTGGTGCGAGTAGGCAACAGAACCTGCAGAGTTATTTGGTAGGCCCGAATGCCGCTCTACGGATGGTGAGGCCAGAACAAGTACAAGCGATAGTAGATTGGGTGACTGACAGTGCCTCAAGTTCCTTCACAATGTATCTCACCCAGTCCCCCACCCAGAAAGCTCAGAGTTGGCACCTACAGCCCATGCTCATCAGTCTTTCACCTCACCCCCTTGCAAATCAGCCAAGCAGTCAGAGCTCCAAGTCTTGCAGCAAACTCTTATGCTTTTTGATGACCCCGGCCCATCCACCTAGCCCTGCCCCAGAAGTGGAAGACCTTGAATGCACTGATGCCCAACACCTGTTGCAGGATGAGGACATGGGAAAACCGCCGCAGCAAGTCTCTGATGATGACGAAACACAGGTGCCAACTGCTGTGGCTTTTGGCAATGTGCAGACCGACGAGGAGGGCAGGGGTCATGAATGAGTGGAAGATGATGTGGAGGATGATGAAGTCCCAGACCAAGACTGGACTGAAGGTCGTGCTAGTGACGTGTGCAGTTATGAGGAAGAGGCGGTGGTCACTCAGAGGCAACAGCACAGCAAAAGAGGGAGCAGGGTGCAAAAGTAGAGTGAAAGCATAAACATTCTTAACCTGAGCACAACCTGCATGACCAGGCATCTACATGCAAAGCACGAACTGCAGTGGAGTAAACACCTTAAAAACCACAAAAGGTCTCAGGCTCCTCCTGCTCCCTCTTCTGCTTCTGTCTCGGCTTTTCCAGGCGAGCCGTCCCTTCCCTGTACAACCAAGTGGAGGATAAAATCAAGTGTGCGCTGCGCAACGGCATCTGTGGCAAGGTTCACATAACCACAGATACATGGACCAGTAAGCACAGCCAGGGCCGCTATATCTCCCTAACTGCACACTGGGTAAATGTAGTGGTGGCTGGGCCCGAGGGGGATAGTGGTTTGGCGCATGTCCTTCCACCACTGAGGATCGCAGGGCATTATTATTTGCCTCCTGTTGCCTCCTACTCCGCATCCTCCTCCTCCTCTTCTACCACCCCCACATCATGTCATCGAAAGAACCTCACCCCCAACTTCAGCACAGCCAGAAGTAAACGTCAGCAGGCAATTTAAAAAAAAACTCATGTGTTTGGGTGACAAAACCCACACCGCACAGAAGCTTTGGAGGGGCATAGAACAACAGACCGATGAGTGGTTGCGGCCAGTGAGCCTCAAGCCCGGCCTGGTGGTGTGCGATAATGGGCGAAATCTCGTTGCAGCTCTGGGACCAGCCAATTTGATGCACATCCCTTGCCTGGCGCATGTGCTGAATCTGGTGGTGCAGAAGTTTCTTAAAAACTACCCAGACATGTCAGAGCTGCTGCTGAAAGTGCGGTCTGTATGTCCGCGCTTTCGGTGTTCTCACCCTGCTGCTGCTCGCCTGTCTGCGCTGCAGCGTAACTTCGGCCTTCCAGCTCATCGCCTCATATGCGACTTGCCCACGAGGTGGAACTCCACCTTGCATATGCTGGAGAGACTGTGGAGAGCAGCAGCAAGCGATAGTGGAGTTCCAGCTGCAGCACGCACGGGTCAGTCCCTCTGCGGATCAACACCACTTTGCCACCAGTGACTCGGCCTGCATGCGAGACCTGTGTACCTTATTGCGGTCTTTTGAGTACTCAACCAACATGGCCAGTGCTGATGACGCCTTTGTTAGCATTACAATACCACTTCTATGTCTCCTTAAAAAACAATTACATCGATGATGGAAGAGGCTGTGGCAGAGGAGGAAGAGGGGGCTTTTCACAGGGTTTCAGGCCAGTCATTCCGAAGTGGCTCAGAGGGTAAGTTCCTGCACCAGCAGATGCCAGGTACACATGTGGCCAGCCAGGGCAGAGTTCTGGCGGACGAGGAGGAGGATGAGGAGGAGGAACCGGGTTCATTGCAGGGTGGCAACCAACGCAGCTCAGGGCCATCACTGGAGCATGGCTGGGGGGATACGGAGGACACAGACGATACAACACCTACAGAGGACAGCTTATCCCTACCTCTGGGCAGCCTGGCACGCATGAGCGACTACATGTTGCAGTGCCTGCGCAACGACAGCAGAGTTGCTCACATTGTAACTTGTGCTGACTACTGGGTTGCCACCCTGCTGGATCCCCGCTACAAAGACAACATGCCCACCTTAATTCCTGCACTGGAGCGTGATAAGAAGATGCGCAACTACAAGCACACGCTTGTAGATGCACTCCTGAGGGCATTCCCAACTGACACAGGGGGACAAGTGGAAGCACAAGGTGAAGGAGAGGAGGAGGAGCAGCAAGAGGTCACCAACGCAGCTGTGTCACGGCCAGCTCCTCAGAAGGCAGGTTTAGCATGGCCGACATGTGGAAATGTTTTGACACCGCACCGCAGCAACCTGCACCACCAGCTGATACAGAACGTCTTAGCAGGAGGCAGCAATATAACAACATGGTGGAAAGGTACGTGTGCACACGCCTCCACGTACTGACTGATGGGTCTGCCCCATTCAACTTCTGGGTCTCCAAATTGTCCGCATGGCCTGAGCTTGGCCTTTATGCCTTGGAGGTGATGGCGTTCCCTGCAGCCGGTGTATTGTCTGAACATGTATTTAGCACTGCAGGGGGTGCCATTACAGACAAACGCAGCCGCCTGTCCACAGCCAACGTGGACAAGCTCATGTTTCTTAAAATGAACCAGGCATGGATCCCACAGGACTTGTCCGTACCGTGTGCAGAATAGACATTTATAACTGCCTCAACCATACATTCTTGTACTCCAGTGCACTTATTCATTGAATCCTTTTTTTATTTGTACCATTATTTTGGGGCCTACCCCAATTTGAATGAACCTTTCCTCTGTCTGGGTGCCGGCGGCCTAAATGACTGAAAATGGCCTGTTGCTTTGGTGGGTGATATGAAGCTTGTTTTGCCGTGCATTGACCTCTTTCTTCTGTCTGGGTGTCTGGGTCCTACATTTATTATAATTCACTGCTGCATTGCTGCGTGACATGATGCCTGTTTTGCTGTTACGTGACCACTCTCCTCTGTCTTGATGCCAGGGGCCAAAAGTACTGAAAATGGCCTGTTGCTTTAGTGGGTGACTAGAAGCTTGTTTTACCATGCATTGACCTCTCTCCTCTGTCTGGGTTGCTGCGGCCTACATTAATGATACTCGCCTGTTCCATTGCTTGGTGACATGAAACCTCTTTTGCCGTGCATTGCCCTCTCCTCTGTCTGGGTGCCAGGGGCCTACATTTCAGATAATCGCCTGTTGCTTTGATGGGTGACATTAACGTCTTTTGCTGTGCATTGAACTCTTCTCTGTCTGGTTGCCTGCGGCCTACATTAATGATAATTGTCTGTTCCATTGCTGGGTGACGAAGCCTGTTTTGCTGTTACGGGACCTCTCTCCTCTGTCAGGGTGCTAGGGCTCAAATTACTGAAAGTGGCCTGTTCCATTGCTGGGTGACATGAAGCCTGTTTTGCTGTTACGGGACCCTTCCTCTGTCTGGGTGCTAGGGCCTAAATTACTGAAAGTGGCCTGTTCCATTTCTGGGTGACATTAATCCTGTTTTGCTGTTACGGAACCTCTCTCCTCTGTCTGGGTGTCTGCGTCCTACATTGATGATAATTGCCTGTTCCATTGCTGGGTGAGGAAGCCTGTTTTGCTGTTACGGGACCTCTCGCCTCTGTCAGGGTGCTAGGGCTCAAATTACTGAAAGTGGCCTGTTCCATTGCTGGGTGACATGAAGCCTGTTTTGCTGTTATGGGAATTCTCTCCTCTGTCAGGGTGCTAGGGCCCAAATTACTGAAAGTGGCCTGTTCCATTGCTGGGTGACATGAAGCCTGTTTTGCTGTTACGGGACCTCTCTCCTCTATCAGGGTGCTAGGGCCTAAATTACTGGAAGTGGCCTGTTCCATTGCTGGGTGACATGAAGCCTGTTTTGCCATGCATTGACCTCTCTCCTCTGTCTGGGTGGCTGCGGCCTACATTTATAATAATTGCCTGTTGCTTTGGTGGGTGACATTAACCTTTTTTTTGCCGTGCATTGACCTTCCCTCTGTCTGGGTGCCAGGGGCCTACATTTATGATGATTGACTGCTGCATTGCTGGGTGACATGATGGCTGTTTTGCTGTTACGTGACCTCTCTCCTCTGTCTGGGTGCCAGGGGTCTAAATTACTGAAAGTGGCCTATTCTATTGCTGGGTGACATGAAGCCTCTTTTGCCATGCATTGCCCTCTCCCCTGCCTGGGTGCCAGGGGCCTACATTTGAAATAATCGCCTGTTGCTTTGGTGGGTGATTTTAACCCATTTTTGCCAATGATAAGCCACAGCTGTGCAATGCTGGCAGGAAACCAAATTTTGTAAAAACATTAGTTTACTGATCAAAAGATGCTTGGCTACTGACTACAAAACGCACGCTGGTAGATGCGCTGCTGATGGCATTCCCACCTGACGCCTCCCCAACCTACTATTCCACCTCATCCTCCGAGTATCCAATTAATATTGTTTAATTTTTAGTTATTTTATTTTAAGTTATTTCCCTATCCATATTTGTTTGCAGGGCACTTACCCACATTTTGCTGCCTTTTGCAGTCCTCTAGCCCTTTCCAGGGCTATTTTACACCCATTTAGTGCCCAAAAGTTCAGATCCCCATTGACTTCAATGGGGTTCGGGTTCAAGTTTGGGTCAAGTTCGGATCACGAACCCGAACCTTTCCGTGAAGTTCGGCCGAACTTCTCAAACCCGAACATCCAGGTGTACGCTCAACTCTACTGAAATACCGCCTTATACTCTTTCACTTGTAATAACTGCAACAGTGCAATGCATATATATTTTTCTATTTTTACTGAAATACTCCCCTATATTCTTTCACAAGAAATGAATGCAACCATGCTGTGCGTTTAAATGTTTTGTGTATAACTGAAATACCGCCCTATACTCTTTCACCAGAAATGACTGCAAGTGTGCAGTGCATTAAATTTTTTTGTGTATTACTGAAATAACGCCCTATTACTTTTTCTCCAGAAATGACTGCAAACGTGAGTTTATAATTTTCGTGTATTACTGGAATACCGCCCTAAACGCTTTCACCAGAAATGACTGCAAACGTGCAGTGTGTAAAAAATTTTAGTGTATTACTGAAATACCGTCCTATACCTTTTCACCAGAAATGACGGCAAACATGCAGTGCATTTATATTTTTCTTGTATTACTGAAATACCGCCCTATACTCTTTCACCAGAAATGAATGCAAACGATTTTAGCGTAAATAACAAAAGTGACCTGTATATATATTTATATTTTTCCACAAAAGCCACTAAAGGCTTTTCAACATAGCACTTGCACCCCAATAACTTATTGCTGGAATGACAGAGCTGGATCATGAGACTATCTGGATCCCCATAAATGCACTTGTAAATTGCTTTTTTTCACAATGAGGATTTTCCTATGACTCTCCCTAGCATTTGCACACGTCTCTCCCTGCCTGTGAAATGATTTCTCTCTATCCTTTACCTTCACTAGTAAATTGCTTCTTTCCTCTTTCTTTTTTAACAATTCGTTTTTCTATCACTCTCCCTAGCGCCTGCATACATGTCTGTCCCTGAACAAAGTATGAATGTGAATGGCAGAATCTAAGATGACAGCCGTATTTATAGGGCTGTGACATCACTGGGCTTGCTGCTGATTGGCTGCATGCATGCCATTATGGGTCATCCCACCTTCCCTTGACCCATATCCTCACATGTATAGCCGCCATGTTAGGAAAAATTATGATTCGTTACCACGAAGAGCGAGGGAATTCGCATTCGTTGCGAATCAAATTTTTCCAGAAATTCTAAACGAATTCCACTTCATCAGCTTTGATTCGCTCATCTTTAGTTACCATGCCAGTCAGTGTGATGACGTGATCATGTCACCACATTAGATTTTGTGCACATTAGATTTTGTGCATTTCCTATGCGCATGGAAAGTTGTTTGAGGACCTGGGAACACTCAGCCAATCAGTGGCTGCAGCTGTATCACATGTCAGGCTAGGGATTTCCTGCTTAGCCAATCACTGGCCTGACACATGACACAGCTGCGGCCACTGATTGGCTGAGTTTTCCCAGGTCCTCAAACAACTTTTCAGAAGCCCAAGATACCATGATTATACAGAGGAGAAGGAGTGTTTCTGCAGACGGGACCAGGTGAGCATAATGGTATCTACACATTAATAGAGGGGGAAAGTAGAAGGGTAAAATGTGACATGGAGGTGGGGAGAGATGTGACATGGAGGTGGGGAGAGATGTGACATGGAGGGGGATGCTGGGGGGGGACAGACTATGTCCCTCCATTTCATAATGTCCTCCCCTCTGTGTCCCTCCATTTCATAATGGGGTTTATCCTGAATTCCTTTATTGTCCTATATTGTAATATCGTTTGGTGGTGCATTTATTCACATAAAAATGATACTCACCTATTTTGAAGTTGTCCTAGTCCGCCGATACTTGTCCGGCATGTCCTCTCTCTCCACTTCGGTCTCTGAAGTCTTCGGGCATCCAAGCATGCGCTGATCTTCATATACAGCTCTGCTACATCTGTCTTCCCCTGCCACACTAGCACTGTGTAAAACACTGTCCTATACAGCTCTACTACATCTGCCTAAGGGTACTTTAACACTAGCGGTATAGCTATCCGGCAGGCTGTTCCGGCGGGTGAACAGCCTGACGGATCCGCCATGCCGCAAGTACCCGTGCACTGCTGTGCGGTAGCTCCACCCCACCCCATTATAATTAATGGGGACGTAGCTGCAGCACACGGGTCCTTGCGGCGTGGCGGATCCGTCAGGCTGTTCACCCGCCGGAACAGCCTGCCGGATAGCTATATCGCTAGTGTGAAAGTACCCTAAGGTGTAATTGAATACGTCAAATTTCATTCTTGTTGTCTAGATCATGAAACTATGTGTCCCTTCATTCTATTCAATGTCCTGTGGAGGGACACATACTTTCATGATCTAGACAACAAGAATGTAATTCTATGTGTTCAGTTACACGTTTAACAGATGTAGCAGAGCTGTATAGGAAGCGTCTCATCCACAATGCTAGTGGTAGAGAGGAAGAGAGATGTAGCAGATCTCTATTTGTTGCGGTTGAGACACAGTGTTTGTGGGGGGGGGGGCGGGGGAGACAGATGTAGCAGAGCAATATATGATATTTGTGGTCATGGCTATGGCCAACGATGCTTGATGAACCCTAGGAAGATAAACATCAAGAACAACCTAACCCGGCTTGCCGTGTGCTAGCTAACCTAACTTAATGGCTTGAAGTGTGCCCTTAGCCATAGCCGTGGGTAGGCCTAGAAAAGGGGGCATACCCTGTGGAAATGAGAATTAAAGGGAGGGAGGGTGGGGCACCTGAAGAACACACGCCCAGGAGTGAGGCAGTGGCTTGTTTAAGAAGAGCCTCCGCCCCTCCCACAAATGCAGGCTGACTAGTCAGCCTTAATACTTGTGGTCATGGCTACGACCAACGATGCTTGATGAACCCTAGGGAGATAAACATCAAGAACAACCTAACCCGGCTAGCCGTGTGCTAGCTAACCTAACTTAATGGCTTGAAGTGTGCCCTTAGCCATAGCCGTGGGTAGGCCTAGAAAAGGGGGCAAAAGCCAAGCCAAGTAGGTTATAGAAGAAACACAATGGAAAGTGCAAACAAATCCCTGACCAACTGCAAGGCATCGGCAATCTTGACCGCACGTTCAGGATGTATGAGGCAAAACCATAAGGAGACGTACATCACAGCTTGCAAATGACGAAACCGGAGACATAATGCTCGATGTTGCAGAGAGTGCCCCGAAGTGGAATGAAGGACTGGGAATACGCTGTGGAAGGGAGCATGAAATATTAACTGAACCTGGTGAACTATGGTTCTAGTACTGACAATTGCCCTGGCCTCAGGAGTTTGTGGAACCGAAAGAGAAACCTGACTGCCTAGACTATGCAAGAAGTGAGGGGCAAAAGAAACCATGGAAGTAGGAAGGGAATCCTTGAATAGTTCCCCAGACATCATCTATCTACTTGCCATGGTCCCTGCGTTCTTCTGTGAACCCCTGAGAATGGTTTAATGCTGAAACAGGAAAACCAACCTGGTATCTGAATCTAACATGAGGAATTGGTTGATTCGATGTGTTGTAGAGTCTGGTATTAGTATGGCAAGAAACTAGGAAGCCATAGTATAGATCCTTTCTATGCCCTCCCGTGAGTGAATACAAAATTTGCGACAAAGCTACGGCGAAAATGAATTCCTAGATGTAGTAAAAGACAAAAAGGCTTTGTACGGGAACTTGGTTGACAAGGTATGCTCGACTACGAACAGGGACTGAAATGCTAGAGGGAATTACCCTACTTGTTCTTCCTCCAGCATGACCTGCACAAATTCTGCAGTTGTGATAGCTGCCCTCGGAGGGAGCGGGATGGCCACGCGGAGTGAACAGCAGAGGAAGCAGCGCAGCAATGAGGAGCGACCTGCAAAGGAAGCCGTATGGAAAACACTGTCCAACAGAGAGAGCCGTTTGGTTAAGAAGACTGACCAGTAGAGGGAGAAGTGCAGTAATGACCAATAAGACCAACTGTCCAGCGGATGCAGCCGTGCAGAAAAAAAGACTCTCCAGTAGAGGGAGCAGTGCGCTAAGACCAGTGTAGTGGCAAAGGGAGCAGGGCAACGGAGAGGAGAGACCAGCAGGAGGGGGCGGTGCCATGAAAGGAAGTCCTGTGGAAAAGTTATGCGACAATGAGGAGAGACCAGCTAAGGAAATGAGGACTGTGCGGCAGAATGAAGCAGTGCGATAATAAATCATGTCTAGCCGAGGGTACTAGCAGTGATGAAGAGTGAAATGAGGAGGATTGTCCTGCGGTATGGTGATACGGACAGGGAGCCTGAATTGAGCAGAAGAGAATATGACTGCATATGAACATACTGTACATGAATTAGCAGACAACAGGAAATTAGACTATAACATGTGGCCTCAATAACGTGCTGGCAATTGAACAGTGGGCCTGGCTAACGTGGCAGGCGGAACCTGAACTGAACCTACGTGGCCCCAATACCGTGGCAGACGAATATCGTTGCAAAAATGTGACCTGACCAACATGGCAGGTGACCCTAAAGACTTGAGCTCCAGTAATTGAAGTGTGATCCTGGAGCATGGCGGACAATGGACAAGAATACAGTGTAACACCTAAAGAACGTAAGGAGCAGGAAACTTAGTTGAGTAACAAGTGAACCTGACTGAACACCGCAGGCGACAGACTTTAGTTTTAAAACATGGCTGTATGCAGGAGATCAGGGAAGCAGATATGAACGTGAGACATTTGGGCCCAATCAGCCTGGAATCATGGCTGGTCAACCAACCAGGCAGGACTGAAAACCAGGCAGGACTGAAAATCCATGGGGCCA
Source organism: Bufotes viridis (assembly GCA_033119425.1). NCBI lineage: Eukaryota > Metazoa > Chordata > Amphibia > Anura > Bufonidae > Bufotes > Bufotes viridis. Next base: position 301,316,590 of record CM065592.1, read on the forward strand.
AAGCAGTCGTCGGACCCCCGAAGCCATGGGGCCAAAGCAGTCGTTGGACCCCCGAAGCCATGGGGCCAAAGCAGTCGTCGGACCCCTGAAGCCATGGGGGCAAAGCAGTCGTCGGACCCCGAAGCCATGGAGCCAAAGCAGTCGTCGAACCCCCGAAGCCATGGGGCCGAAGCAGTCGTCGGACCCCCGAAGCCATAGGGCCGAAGCAGTCGTCGGACCCCCGAAGCCATAGGGCCGAAGCAGTCATTGGACCCCAGAAGCCATGGGGCCAAAGCAGGCATAGAGGCCCCCGGAACCGAAGCAGTCATAGAGCCCCCTGGAGCCGTGGGGCCGAAGCAGTCATTGGGTCCTCGGAGCCGAAGCAGTCATAGGGCCCCCGAAGCCATGGGGCCGGAACAGTCATCGGACCCCCGAAGCCATGGGGCCGAAGCAGGCTTAGAGCCCCCCGGAGCCGAAGCAGTCATAGAGCCCCCCGGAGCCAAGCGGTCATTGGGTCCTCGAAGCAGAAGCAGTCGTAGGGCACCCGGAGCCAAGAGACTGATCTGAATGACAGTGACAACAAGTGATTAAAACTTGAGCCAGACCTGATGGGATAGGCGGCAACTTGGATGACTAGATTGGCTAAAAGTGGCCTAAAAGAAACACAACTGCCAAAAGGCATTGAAAATATAGACATTGGTAATCCGAAACAACGTGCATAAACAATGCGCTTAACAGAGATGGGATAAAAACAAAGCGCCTGAGGCATTGCAAGTTTGCTCAGCGAAGAACCTTATCGCGACAAACAAATGAACAACTTGTGAAAACATGGTAGGAAACTCGCTCCTATTGGCCCACTGGCCTCCGCTGAGAACCTGTTGAACTAGGCAGGAGACCAATCTGAGTGAATACGAACCAGGATTTAAAAGGAATTTTATTTTTATTTTTTTTCCTTTACACCACAGAGGAAAAAAAAAAAAACGTAAGCCTGAAAAGAAAGCAGCCATGTTTGCCGGGAGAGCGGTACCAAGCAGTGGGTGTGGAGTGCCCCGTTTAGATTACTGAGTGTAGCAAGTAACAGGAGAATGCAGCTTTGAGTGGGAGCAGAGTGTAACACATGGTGTAACAGCAGATGGGTAAATGCCGCTCTGGATGTGAGAAACAATGTATGAGCGTGGCTCTGAGTATGGCTAGAGCATAAAAAACATGGTATAAAGCAGACGTAAGAATGCAAAACTGAATGTGAGCAGAGTATTAACGTGATGCATCAGCGGACACATGAACACAGCTCTAGTAGTGAATGGAGTAGAGGACAAGATGTAAAAGCAGACGTGCGGACGCAGCTTTGGATGTAAATGAAATATTAACTCGAAGTGACAGCCAACATGGAAAGCGGCTCTGGCTAGTGGGGTATAAAACCTGTTGTAGCAGTAGAAGTGTGAACACAACTCTGGTTATAGGCAGAGCATATAATTGGGATAACGGCAGCTTTGGTTGTGAATGTAGCATGACACATGCTGTGAAAAGTGACTTGAAATGGGCCGGGAAAGAACCTGTAGTAACAGTGGACGTGTGAACGCAGCTCTGGGTGTGAGTAGAGCAAACATGATATACCAATAGACGTATGAACGCAGCTCTGGTCGTGAGTTTGACCACGTAAGTGTGAATGCTCCTCTGGGAGTGAGCCGAGAATGAAAATCAGTATAACAGCAGCTCTAAATGTGAGTGGAGCATGAACATGATGTTACAGCGAACATGAATGCATCTCCGAAACAAGCCTAGTATGAACCTGCTGTAACAGCAGACATGTAAACACAGCTCTGACTGTGAGCAGAGCAAACAGGGTACACTAGCCGACGCATGAACGCAGCTCTAACCACACACAACATGACGCAACAGCCAAGTGTGAACACCGGTCTGGTGCGGCCAGAAAAAAAAAAAATAATAATAATACGGAAAAACAGTAGCAGCTCTGGCCGTGGGCAGAGTATGAAACATGTAATAGCAGGCGTGTAATACAGTTCCGGATGTCGGCTTGAGTACGGAATGGCTGTAACAGCCAACGGGTGAATGCAACTCGAATGAGATTGACGTATGAAGCATGATGAAAATAGCAGACATGTGGACACAGCTCCGGTGAGCAGAGAGTAAAACACGTATAACAGCAAAATGTAAAGGACGTCTTGGAACGAGCAGCGTGAAAGTGATGGACAATAAAAGACTTGCAGATGCATCTGAGGGTGTGAGGCGTATAAAGCAGGGTGCAAGCAGGCATGAGACAGAAGTAATAAAGATGGTGGTGGCTGGGGGAGGGGGAGTCACATGGCAAGGAACAGCTACAGCAATAGGCCTGAACAAACAACAGGTGCATCCGAGCTCCAATCATGACGTCACATGCAGCCCGGGTAACTGTTCCTCTACTGCGTATAAACTGAAGTAACTTTCCATGCGACAAACAAGCGAAGTAAAATTTGCAAGATATATAGGAACTAACTCCTATTATCAAACAAACGAAGTTGAAAAAGAAATAGAAATTTTTTTGCCCCAACGAAACAAACCTGAGGCGGCAGATTCTGAGGCGAAGCCTCCCGTTCACTAGAAAAGTCGGGTTCGGACCAGCCAGGAGGGATGGCCATGGCCCAACTTACTTACGTATTGCAGCGCGTGCATTGCTACGATAGCAGCGAGCGAAGTAAAGCTCCATTCTGGCTCCATGCTGCAAAGAAAGAGATCCTGCCACCAGAGAAGCTAGTTCACTAATGACACCCAGCAGCACCTGTGCACCTGAAGAACACACGCCCAGGAGTGAGGCAGTGGCTTGTTTAAGAAGAGCCTCCGACCCTCCCACAAATGCAGGCTGACTAGTCAGCCTTAATACATGTTGCCGTTCGCAGATAGTGCTGGCGGGGAGGGGGAGAGAGATGTAGCAGAGCTCTATATGTTGCAGTTCAGACACAGAGTTTGATTGTGGGGGAGGGATAGACAGATGTAGCAGAGCTCTATATTCATTTATACAGATAAAAGATATAAGATTTATACACCAGTGTAGTCTATATCGACTACATCTGTGTTTGGTTCTCCTCCAGCAATGCGACTGAACCGCTTGATATACCGCACTACTACATCGGTCTATTTCCCTCCCCCACCAGCAATGTGGCTGTCTAGCTACATACATTGCCCTGCTGTATATAGTAGACAGAAACCGAAATTTTCCCCAATAATTAGAGAAAAGTGATACATTGACATACACAGCTCTGCTGTGTGAAAATGCTGCAGTAATGTGTATGCTGATGTAGCAGCTTACTATACTAGTATAAGTGGGTAGGTTTCAATCTATGACATACAGAAGGGCAGTAGAACTATATGTACAAAGCTATATTGGTGGCTGTGGGAGGGTAAAAGACAGATGTAGCAGAGCTGAAACCTTTGCTTGTGGGGGAGGAGAAGACAGATGTAGCAGAGCTGTATATTCATGTATACAGATAAAAGACCCAAGGATTATACACCAGTGTAGTAGAGCGATATTAGAAAAATATCTTCATCAGTGCTGGTCATGTTTTATGGGAGTTGAATGCACAAATCATATGGATACTACTTGACATGCATGTGGGCTCAAGTGTAGTGGTGAATTATTATTTAGCTGCACAGAATGGGTTTGTAAAAGATAAGACGGGATCTGTGTGTAAAGCTGTACTAGACTGCAGGACAGTGACCTTTTACTGTGTAAAAAAAAAGCTCTAGGAGAGTGAGGATTCAACTCTCAGTGTGATGTCATAAAGAGGCGTGGCCGGCCTTCACTCAACTGCCTAAGCCCGCCCAGCCTCAGAAGCAGGAAACCAGGAAGTGAACAGTAGAGCTGGCTGAGGTGAGGACGAAATAGCAAGATGGGAATACCCCTTTAATAGCTTTGCTTTCGCCTCATTGCTGTCTGCAGCCCCCCCCCCCCATTACTCTGTAAAGGACAACATATTCAGATTTATACTTTTTACCATTTATATAATTGAAAAAGATTTTAGGTTTAGGTTAGTTTTACTCTCTTTGGCAATGAATCTCTCTGTCTCTAGTTTAGGTGGTTTTATTTGCCTTTTACATTACTATTTTTTTCCTTATAGTTTTTCAATGCTTCCTCACTACCCTCTTGTGATTTAAAGGATAACCGTCACATTTAGACCCTAATTTCAGTTTTCATATCTGTAGTTACTAATATGATAATATTCCTGAATCAATAACTATTAGACTTACTTACCCCTTATTTAATAAGATTCAGCCCTTAGCAACCAGTCTGCATAAAACTACAACTTCACTATTCTGTTAAAATGGCCGCCCTCAGCCCTGAGCTAATCCATAGGACGCCTGCATTAAAGTTAGTGAAGACCAGTACTGTATAGGGGGGTCTTGCAGTGAAGTTCCCAGGTCTGGCTGAAGCCTGTAGTCCTCCTCCAAGCTCTCCTCTTATCAGATAAGGCTGTCATTTATACACTGAGCAGCCACATTATCCTGCACTGATAAGGGAGTGTCTGCCAAGCACAGGCATGTGGAGAAGTTCACACACACAGCCCAGCACTGTTATCTCCTGTCAGGAAGAACCTGGCTTTTTATACATTCCCTTACAATGTTGACTCACTATCAGTTCCCAGTGCACGCAGCAGCGTCCTCATCTGGTAGACGGAAGAAGCATAGCAACCTGATTTTAATCTCAGGTAAAAATAGCCAATACTGGGGACTTTTAGGTGGCTTTTAGGGGTTATTTATTAAACAATCAGAAATTAAAACAGGGCCAACAAGCTGATATTAATCACCAAAATCCAATAGTAAAAAAAAAATATAATTTGACAGTTATACTTTAATCACCTCAGCCCCCCTAGCTTAAACACCCTTAATGACCAGGCCACTTTTTACAATTCCGCACTACACTACTTTCACCGTTTATTGCTCCGTCATACAACTTACCACCCAAATGAATTTTACCTCCTTTTCTTCTCACTAATAGAGCTTTTATTTGGTGGTATATCATTGTTGCTGACATTTTAACTTTTTTTGATATTTTGCTTTTTTTGACAAAATTTTTGCAAAAAAAAAAAGACATTTTTCACTTTGTTGGAAAATTTGTCAAATAAAACTACATTTCTCTATAATTTTTTTTCTAAATGTATTGTTCTACATGTCTTTGATAAAAAAAAATGCAATAAGTGTATATTTATTGGTTTGGGTAAAAGTTATAGCTTTTACAAACTATGGTGCAAAAAAGTGGATTTCCGTACTTTGACTTTCTGAGCACCTGTCCTGTTTCCTGACGTACTACAATGCCCAGACAGTAGAAACACCCCATAAATGACCCCATTTCGGAAAGTAGACACCCTAAGGTATTCACTGAGGGGCATAGTGAGTTCATGATTGGATGATTTTTATTTTATTTTTCCAAAAATTTTATTTTCCGCTAACTTGTGACAAAAAATAAAAACTTCCATGAACTCACTATGCCCCTCAGCGAATACCTTAGGGTGTCTACTTTCCGGAATGGGGTCAATTGTGGGGTATTTTTACTGCCCTGGCATTTTAGGGGCCCCTAAAGCGTGATAATCCAAATGTGTAAAAATGCCCTGTGAAATCCTAAAGGTACTCATTGGATTTAGGGCCCCTTTGCGCATCTTGGCTGCAGAAAAGTGGCACATGTGGTATCGCCGTACTCAGGAGAAGTAGGGCAATGTGTTTTGGGGTGTATTTTTACATATACCCATGTTGGGTGAGAAATCTCTGTAAATTGACAACTTTGTATTAAAAAAATGTAAAAAGTTGTCGTTTACAGCGATATTTCTCACACAAAGTATGGGTATATATAAAAATACACCCCAAAACTTATTGCCCTACTTCTGCTGAGTACGGCGATACCACATGTGTGCCACTTTTTTGCAGCAAAGATGCGCAAAGTGGCCCTAAAACCAATGAGTACCTTTAGGATTTCACAGAGCAATTTTACGCATATGGATTCCAAACTACTTCTCACGCTTTAGGGGCCCCTAAAATGCCGGGACAGTAAAAATACCACACAAGTGACCCCATTCCAGGAAGTAGACACCATAAGGTATTCGCTGATGGGCATAGTGAGTTCATGGAAGTTTTTATTTTTTGTCACAAGTTAGCGGAAATGGAATTTTTTTTTTTTTCTTACAAAGTCTCATATTCCACTAACTTGTGACAAAAAATAAAATTTTACATGAACTCACCATACCCCTCATGGAATACCTTGGGGTATCTACTTTCTAAAATGGGGTCACTTATGGGGTATTTTTACTGCTCTGGAATTTTAGGGGCCCCTAAGCGTGAGAAGTGGTTTGGAATCCAAATGCGTAAAAATGTCCTGTTAAATCCTAAAGGTACTCATTGGATTTAGGGCATCTTGGCGGCTAAAAAGTGGCACACATGTGGTATCTCCGTACTCGGGAGAATGAGGGCAATGTGTTTTGGGGTTTATTTTTACATATACCCATACTGTGTGTGAAAAATATCTCTGTAAATGACTTTTTCCATTTTTTTTATACAAAGTTGTCAATTTACAGAGATATTTTTCACACCCAGCATGGGTATATGTAAAAATACACCCCAAAACACATTGCCCTACTTCTCCCGAGTACGGCGATACCACATGTGTGCCACTTTTTTTCAGCCAGGATGCGCAAAGGGGCCCCAATTCCAATGAATACCTTTTAGGATGGCATTTTTACGCGTTTTTCTTCTCACGCTTTAGTGCCCCTAAAATGCCAGGGCAGTCAAAATACCCCAAATGTGACCCCATTTTATAAATAAGACACCCCAAGGTATTCTGTGAGGGGCATGGCGAGTTCATAGAAGTTTTTTTTCTTTTGTTGGCACACGTTAGCGGAATTTGATTTTTTTTGTTTTTTCTCACAAAGTCTCCCTTTCCGCTAACTTGTGACAAAAAGTTCAATCTTTCATGGACTCAATATGCCCCTCAGCAAATACCTTGGGGTGTCTTTATGGCATTTGAGGGTCTCCGCAATCATTACACGTATGGCCAGGATTAGGAGTTTCTGCTATTCTCCTTATATGGAGCATACGGGTAATGAGATTTTTTTTCGTTCAGCCTCTGGGCTGAAAGAAAAAATGAACGGCACAGAATTCCTCATTCGCATCAATCGATGTGGATGAAAAAATCTCTGCCAAAAATATGCAAGAAAAAAAAAAAAAAAAAAGAGGGGCCTGGCGATTGACTGACTTCACGTGTCTTTTGACAGCAGCGCAATGCTTCTCTCAGAATGCACATCAGTGCTGCAGCGTTTTCGTCGGTTGGTCCTTTGGTCTACCTGGAAAATAAAGGGTGGTTAGGGGGGAAAAAAAAAAAGAAAAAACAGGCAGCAGGCTCATAAACTTGAACGTTACAAACTTTATAAAACCTGAACATAAAACTTTTTTTATCAAACCTGAACATTAAAACTTTTAAAACCTGAACTAACTCAAGATTTTTTTTTTCTTGCTACCTATTTTTTTTTTTTAACCATTTCACTCTTTATTTTCCTAGCAGAAACCTCTCCTTTCCCATGGGACAATGTGTAAAGTGTAAATCACACAGAGATGGTGTGAAGTACATTATACGCGTTATCCCAAGTGAAAGGAGAGGTTTCTACCGTTTCACATTTCTGCTGTAGCACACCAGCACCCCTATGTGTTAGGGTCTCTCAAAACCTAGTATCCTGAGAGACCCTAGAGCCTGAGTGGATAAACTACCTGTGTTGTGCTGTCCCTATGTCCCTAAGTGTACCTGAGTGTGGTACTTTCGGAAACACTCCCCTAGGCATAGGGCAGGGTGGTCAGGACAGAAATAGCAGGTGTCACGCCTTATTCCACTCCTGCTACAGACACGACATCTTTTTCGGGTGGCGGTTGGTTTGAGGTACCAGCAACGACATTGGGGAAATGTCGCTCGTGTAGACGGCGCACTACACTGGTGGTTGGGGCCACGGAACCTCCTGGATACAGGAGGTTCTCGATGATCTCTTCCTGAAATTTGAGGAAGGATCCTGTTCTCCCAGCCCTACTATAGAGAACAAAACTATTATATATAGCCAATTGAATTAAATATACAGACACCTTCTTATACCAGCATCTGGTTCTGCGGGGAAAGCAAATACGGGGCCAACATCTGGTCATTGAAGTCCACCCCTCCCATGAGCAAATTATAGTCGTGGACCGAGAGGGGCTTTTCAATGACACTGGTTGCCCGTTCAATTTGGACTGTCGTGTCTGCGTGAATGGAGGAGAGCATGTAAACGTCACGCTTGTCTCCATTTCACCACGAGCAGTTCTTCGTTACACAATGCAGCCCTCTCCCCCCTTGCGAGACGGGTGGTAAGGAGTTGTTGCGGGAAGCCCCGGCAACTAGGTCGCACGGTGCCACAGCAGCCAATCTGTTTTAGGAACAAATGCCTGAAGAGGGGCACACTTGTGTAAAAATTGTCCACATAAAGATGGTACCCCTTGCCGAATAAGGGTGACACCAAGTCCCAGACTATCTTCAAACTGCTCCCGACCAGCTCCAGGGTCTGATCTTTTCCCTCATAGATCCGAAATTTGTGCGTATAGCCTGTGGCCCTTTCACAGAGCTTATACAATTTGACCCCATACCGGGCGCGCTTGCTTGGGATGTACTGTTTGAAGCCAAGGCGCCCGGTGAAATGTACTCGGGACTCGTCTACGCAGATGTTTTGTGCGGGGGTATACAAATCTGCAAATTTCTGGTTGAAGTGGTCTATGAGGGGCCGAATTTTGTGGAGCTGGTCAAAAGCTGGGTGGCCTCTGGGACGGGAGGTGGTGTTGTCGCTAAAGTGCAGGAAACGCAGGATGGTCTCAAATAGTCTCCTGGACATGGCAGCAGAGTACATGGGCATGTGATGAATTGGGTTCGTGGACCAATATGACCGCAATTCATGCTTTTTGGTTAGGCCCATGTTGAGGAGAAGGCCCAGAAAAGTTTTAAATTCGGAAACCTGGACTGGTTTCCACCGGAAAGACTGGGCATAAGAGCTTCCCGGGTTGGCGTTTATAAATTGAGTGGCATACCGATTTGTTTCTGCCACGACTAAGTCATAGAGCTCCGCAGTGAAGAACAGCTCAAAAAACCCCAGTGCCATATCCGATCCGAGCTGTCTCCACCCGAACTCCTGACTGGGCGGTGAAAGGGGGAACTAATGGTGCGGCTGAAGTTGGGGGCTGCCAATCAGGGTTTGCCAGCACCTTAGGGACTCTAAGGGCTCTACGGGCCTGTCTGCGCGGTGGCTGCGACGGGGGAATTACTGTACATGCCACCGTACCAGCTTCAACTGCCCTTCTGGTGCTCGCCACTTCACCATGTTGTACGGCAGTGCTGGTAGAAGGTCCAGGATGGGCTGCGCTGCTGGTGTATGCCTCACCACGTAATCCGGCAGCGCCAGCCCCACTCTGCTGCCCTTGAAACGGATCCTGCGCTACCTGTGGTCTAGCGACACGGGGCCGGGTACGCCTGGTGCTATCAGGGACCTCAAACTCCTCGTCCGAACTTTGGGTTAGACTGCCACTGCTTTCTACAGGTTCGTATCCTGACCCGGAAGATTTGTCAGATGAGGGTTCCCATTCCTCATCCGACTGGGTCAGAATCCTGTAGGCCTCTTCAGGAGAATACCCCTTTTTTGACATTTGGGCGACTAAATTTAGGGGGTATTCCCTGAGACTACCCAAGAAAAAGAGCAAGTCTGTCTTACAAATGGGAGGCTAGCGAAGTACAGGAAGACGCTGCGATTGATAAAAAAAGATCAAAACTGATTTTTTTTTTATCGCCGCAGCGCTTGTGAAGTGATTGTGCAGTGATAAAAAAAAATAATATAATTTTGTCACTGCGGCAGGGTGGGCGTGGGTGAACGCACGTGTGGGCGACCGGTCAGGCCTGATCGGGCAAACACTGCGTTTTGGGTGGGGGGCGAGCTAAAGTGACAGTAATACTATTATAGATCTGACTGTGATTAGTTCTAATCACTTACAGATACTATAACCCTAGGTACACACCTAAGCGTTTTACAGCGCGTTTAAACGCGCTGTAGAACGCACAACATGTGAAAAGCCATGCTTCCCTATGGGCATGGTTCACATTTGGGCGTTTTACAGCGCGTTCGAATGCGCTGGAAAACGCCTAACGCTGTCGCTTCTACTTAAGCTTCTTTAGGGCGTTTTTGCGCACGCTTCCGTCCATAGGATTGTATTAGAACGCGCAAAGATGAAGAAATGCGCGTTTTCTGTTCCAAAAACATCGCAGGTCGTTCGACGACGCATCCGCAAGAGCAACACTGCACACACCATTGCTGCCACTTGCGTTTGTCTCCTAAACTCCATAGAAATCCACCAAATTAACCACACCAAACTCCAACAGTACAACACTCTCAAACACACCTAATCAATAAAAATCTCAATTTGGCAAACATTCAACACCTTTCATATATATAGGCCTGCATTTTTAGTGGATCTTGCACCTGTCAATCACAAAAACGCGCGTTCATTAATGACAAAATCGCGCGTTTGTCGCGCGTAAAAACGCTTGAAAAAACGCACGCCTGCAAAACGCTTAGGTGTGTTCCCAGCCTAAAAGTACAAATGCTAATTAGCGCTACGCTAATCAGCGAATCGGTGACTGCGGTGCGGTGGGCTGGGTGCTAACGGAAGCTAACTACCTACCAAAGGGACCTAAACTAACCTAAACCTAGCAGTCAATACTAGTGAAAAAAAAAAGTGACAGTTTACACTGATCACTTTTTTCCCTTTCACTAGTGATTGACAGGTGATTGAAAGGGGTGATCAAGGGGTTAATTGGGGTGATGGGGGGTGATCAGGGCCTGAAGTGTGGTGCTTGGTGTACTTACAGTAGAGGTGTGCTCTCTCCTGGGTCCAACCAACGAAAATATATATATTTATAAATATAATGTGCTAGATGGCTTGCGATTGTTTTTTTTTAAATCATAAGCCTTGAACTTGTCCTTTAACTTTTCACCGCCGCGCAGTGCGCATGCGCGGCGGCATCAGCGCGAAATCTCGCATCTTGCGAGATGACGCGCCGAGTCAGAACTACAGGACCGCCCACCGGACGCATCCGTGCGTTAGGCGGTCCTTTAGTGGTAAATGCTTTATATTTGTAATTCATTGCTTTCTTTACAATTCTATTTATCCACATTGTTTTTTTCTTGTTCCTTACCCTTTTATTCTCATAAGGTATGTACCTTTCACAATTAGATTTTAGGATGCTTTAAAAAATATCCAATTTTTGACTGTATTTTTATTTTTGAGGACTTTGTCCCAGTTAGTTGGGCCAATGGCCTCTCTTAGTTCAGTAAATTTAGCTTTTTTGAAGTTTGTTAATTTTATGCCTCCCTGAAGAAACACTCTTTGAATGACAATTAGAAAGAAGGTTATTATTTTATGGTCAGTATTTCCCAGGTGTCCCCCAACCTGCACATCTGTTGTTCTGTTAGGTCTATTAGTTAGTAGTCGGGTCTTTAACCAATTGGGTAAGGTAATTGTCTTTGGCCAAGAACCTGCTTCCTCTATGTGAATCTACAGGTTTCAGTTTTCCAGTCTATATCTGGGTAGTTGAAGTCCCTCATAATAATGACCTCATGATTTGCCACCTCATTTGTCTCGTTTAGCAGTATATTTTCTGTGGACTTTTGGTATATTAGGTGGCTTATGACAAACTCCCATTAGTATTTTATTATTGTTTTTGCCTCCATGTATTTCTACCCACAGTGACTCCACATGTTCATGTCCCTCATTTATATCTCCCTGGAGTGTGGGCTTTAGACAGGACTTTATATAAAGGCAAACCCCTCCCCCTCTCCAGTTTTGACCATCCTTTCTAAACAGACTATAATCCTGTACGTTAACTGCCTAGTCATAGCTATCATCCAGCCATGTCTTAGTTATTCCCACTATGTCATAGTCCTCCACACACATCCCTAATTCCAGTTTACCAGTTTTATTAGTCAGGCTTTTGTCATTAATGTACATACAAGGTTTGAGAGGTTTATGTATATCTTTTGCCCTACACCGTTCCAAATAAATTGTTCTAGTCCCTCCTTCCATTCCTCCCCAGTTCCATTACCTCACCCCAGGTCTATCTGAACTATCTTCCCCTCCTATAATGTAATTCTCCATCCCTAGTTTAAACTCTCCTCTAATCTTCTAGCCACCTTCTCCCCCAAAACAGCTGCACCTTCCCCATGGTGATGTCAACAAAGTCAAAGAGGGACAATAATGGGCTAGTTTCAGAGTGGGGAGGGTGGTAATCACATGAGGAGTCAACATAGTGGCCCATTCACAGAATGGTGAGGGTGGCAACTACATGAGGAGTAAATACAATAGCCCCATCACAGAGTGGTGAGGGTGGCAACATAGTGGCCCAGTCACAGAATGGGGAGGTGGGGGGCAACAGCAGTGGCAGTAACAGCACAAGATGGTGGGTGGCAGTAGAAGAAGATGGAAGCAGAGACGGCAGGTGTGTGGCACCAGGAAGGTGGCAGAATCAGAATAGTGGCTGAAGAAGGTGGCCAGATGAAATGGATCTTTTTTCACAAAGTTTTGGTGTGGCATCCAGATTGATCTAGTCTGATGTATCAGCCACTGGCATGTGGAAATCCTGGCTGATCAATGCCTGATTCATCTTTACAAAGGTTTTTCTCTCAACAATTTGTGTACAAGGGGCAAGTTCTTCTTGGGGTAACTATGCCCCCTGCCTCACTAAACACCCATTTGATGCCCCAGTAATGGCCGGGCAGAAAAGCTTGTCCAGGGCAAACTTTGCCAGCTGTGGCCACAAATCAAGTTTGGCTGCCCAGTAGTCCAGGGGATCTTGGATGTTGGGTTGCAGGCTGCAGTGCATGTATGCCACCACCTGCTGGTTCAGGTTCTGCCCCATGTCCTGCTTTTGGTTGGTGGTTTCTTCACTATGTGGGTGAAGAAAAGTGCTCATTAGAGACTCCAGACTTTAAGTTGCTGCTGGGGGAGCTGGTGCTGCTCCTGCCCCCCACCCGCCTCAAGCAGTCATGGCAGTGGAAAGTGAGCACAGAGGGCGCTTCCGGTCATACCTTTGTGAGGATGGCCAATGGCGCACATAGACAACGGCCAACTGAATACATAGGATGTCTCGATAGTAGTTCAGCTTATCCTTCCTCTCAGTGAGGGTCTAACATGGTGGAGAGCCAGTAGTCATCCCTCTGCTGAATGGTGATAATACCGCTGTCATTACGCAAGCAACTCAGCATTCATCTGGCCATTTGTGCAAGGGACTCAGAAGGACTCCCTGCCTCCATATCCACTGCATGCTGCCACAGTGTATCAGGGTAATCTGCCCGGTCTTCTTCATCGCACCATGAGATGTAGGTGCCATGGTTCCTGTCCCTTGGCCAGCCAGATTAATTTGCATCTGCTCCAGCATGTGAAGGAGTGGAATGACATCATTCATCCCGTAGTCCTGGCGACTGATAAACAAAGTGGCCTCCTCAAAGGGCCTGAGCAAACAGTAATGTCAAGGACGTTCCCGTGACAGGTGCCAGGAGATCAGAGAGACTGGCAAAACGTGGTTTGGTCCGACAGGTTCCTTGTGGATCAATACGTGTCTGTTGTTTTGGGTAATGGTCACACCCCTTGCCTCAGGTGTTGCTTATGTGGTCATTTAACCTTCCCTATTTATTAAGGCTTCTCCCACCATGCTGTGAGGTTTATAGTTTCAGTCTTGTTGTGGATTACTGGTGTTTCAATCTCGGCGGAGCTCCAGTTCTTCCATAGCCATTTGAAGTTAAGTGTCTTCTTCCCCTTTAGTTTATTGTTTGTTTGGGTTTTCTTGTGTTGCTCTTTTCCCTGTAATTTGTGTTTAGGCCTGAGGGAGACTTCTGTTCGTCCTACCGTTTGGAGGAACAGGTTGTCTCTTGTCCTGACATTAGTATCAGTGTCCTACAGGGTGAGTTAGGACTTTAGGTTCCTGTGTATGAACTCACCTACCTCTGGGGTCAGTTCATACTGGCAGTCAGGACTTTGATTAGGGTCTCTCTAGGAGGTGACCTGCTCCTTTTTCTAGTTTCCAGGACTTTTCCCCCTCACCCCTTTCCTTCATATGTTCGGTATGCGTTTCCCTCCCACACCGAAGCGTGACAGGTAGGTGTCACGCATGAGATGCTACTGGCTAACGTCGAAGTTACACAGGGGAGTGTTCCTGTCCACCTGCATCATCAAGAAATCATTCATGACGTTCCTCTGCTCAAAAAGTCAGTCCAACATGGGGAGGGTAGAGATCCAATGGGTGGAAACGTCACATATCAGGCAATGTTGGGGAATGCTATTCTGCCTTTGCAGCTCAAAGTGGGCATGTTTTGCAGGGTAAGAGTGGCTGAAGTGCATGCATGTTTCCTGGCCATTTTCAGGCTGTCTTGTAGTTGGGTGGAAGATTTCAGAAACCGCTTTGCAACCAGATTAAAGACATGCCCCATGCAGGGCACATGGGTCAGCCCTCCTTGCCGCAGCACTGACACAATATTCTTTCTGTTATCGGTTACCATGGTTCCGATTTTCAGTTGGTGAGAAGAGAGACAGGATTTGATTTCCTTTTGAAGGACGTGAAGCACTTCCTCCCCGGTGGGACTCTGTTCGCCCAGGCAAACCAGGTTCAGAACAGTGTAACACCGCTGTGATCTGCACAGGTGTTATGCTGGAGGAGCACTCTGAATTATGCCTGCAGTGGAGGCTGAGGACAAGGTTGACGATGAAGAGGAAGAGGACATTGGTGCAGGACTCATAGCTTGAGAGCACGGAGGCAGAATGCCTGCCCATATTTATATATGCTTAAGTGTTAATTGTCAGAAGAAACAGTGGCTTGTTCTGGAGTTAAGAAGCCTGGAAAAAATCTCCCTCTTATTTAGGAGCATCAGCAGTACAGTGTGGATGTGGCAATGTTAAGGTGTGTAGGATTATTATAGCAGCAATAGCAGTGTCAGAGGTAGCAGCACAGAATGGAACAGACATGGCAGCAAGTAGATGTGTGTGAGGCTATGTTGGGGGAGTAGTAGTAGTGGCATCTGTGTTGTTGTTGTAATGGTAGCAGTAGAAGGAGTAATGGAAGTGGCAGTAGTAGGATTAGCAGCAGGGAGCAGCAGCAGCACCTATACGGTAAGGAAAATGATGGTAGGCAGGCAGACTGTGCCAATGGCTAGATGGCAGTAGCAGCAGCATCATCATACAAAACAGAACATAATGGTAGGCAGGTAGAAGGCAACAGTGGTATGATGGCAACAGCAGCAGCCATACAGTGTGCACCATGATGGTAGGCAGACAATGACAGTGGCATGATGTAGCACCGACAGCAAGTAAAAATCCTAACAGATCCATGCCTCATTTACAGTATTTTTCAAAAGTTATTTTGTACTGTAGATAAGGATAGATTTGTCAATTTGGGTGTCACAACACCTCCTTCTGCTCTGAACAACCTCTCTGAAATTACACTGGAGGCTGGGCAGAGCAGAACAGAGAGAGAACACTGGGCCAGTTTAGGTCACTTTTCCAATCTAGATGCCCAGAAGTGCATGGGGTCAGGAAACAGTATGAGCAGGAGAAAAGATAGAGTCCAGATAGGACTAATCTTGGGTGTTCAGATGGTGAATCTCCATTTGCTGATTTGATGCAGCAGTGTGTGGCACAAGACAAAATTGCTCCATCATGTTGATGATACTGAACTGGCTGCTGCTGTGGCGTCTGCTGCTTGTGCTAGCGGAAATGGCAGTACATGGGTGACCCAGTAGGGGGAAGAGAGAGGCCTCTAAGTCCGACACGCAGGCAACAAGTGTCTGCTCGCTAAAACTGTGGCAAGCTGCATACACAGTATATCTTGGTAATAAAGCAATTTGGAAAACATTCCCCCTTTTTGCTTTGATTGTGAGGGTGTAAAAGCATGGCTATCCAGTAATCATGACACTGCTTGATAAGGATATACCTGTTATTACTGTAGGGGATTAGCTCGATTTCGGGGGTCACTTTCACAAGTATCTTCGGGACACACGGTATCAATGTCCAAACAGTGCATTTATTAGTGGCATATCACACAAAAGAATAACGCAATACAAAATAAACACCTGCCCAGCTGTACTCTCACTAAACAGAGGTATTCCCTATCTCACCTCTATAGCGCCATTCACACCTGGAACCAGATGCGCCTTGTAGTCCTCCAGCCCCTAGGCTGTGCAGCAACAAAGTCCCATAGGGGATTTGGGCTCACTAGTCCGCCTGACTAGGACCCATGTAACCCACTACCAGGCGTTGCTTCGTCCCCCAAGACCAGGCTCAGAGTCTCCCTGACTCTCTATTGCACACTTTTCCCCTGACACACACAGAGAGGGTTTATTTATCCCTCCCTGCTTAACCCAGCTGGCCTCACCTGGGGCCAGGGAACCGTAATGGATTAGAGGTGTGGACTGAGAGACTCCCACTACCAACCTGACTCCCAGCACTTTTCTGGATTTCAGCTATCTCACCTAGTGAAACTGAACCACCAGGTGAGATACACACCCCCACCATACAATTACCGCACACTTTACTGTTCATATCACCACATTACATAAGCAAGCAAGCACACAGCATTTCATTCTGGCCAGAGTACCCGAGGAACCTGTTTTTTCTGGCTCCCCCTCCCCCGAGAAGTTTGGTTATCATGGTAAGTGTGATTGTCATTTTGATCATCAGCCTTGTCCTTCAGCACTGGTGACTCCTTCTGTTCCTACTCCTCATTTGGTGATAGCTCCTCATCCACTTCCGCCTTTATTAGACTTTCTCTGTCTGGATCCCCAACAGCTATAGCACAGCCAACAAGATGAGTAAACTATTCTTCCAACGTACCATATTGCATCAGCATGAGTGTCTCCTATAAGATACATATCAGGGGGATGAAAATGTTGATGCCGCAGTTGACCCTACTGACATCTCTGACATCTGGTAGCCCCTGGACCTGTGTGAGTGACAAATGTCTCTGATTTGCTGCAACTGCTTGACCTAAAAAAAAAAAATACATGTTCTCTGCTTAGGTGCTCTGATGCATGACCAAATCATTCATTGCCAAATTGACGCTGCTCATACAGTTGTTGGAACATCGTGAAAATGCGGAGCCACGGCAGACTGTTCTGCCACTGCAAGTCCTGGAGGGTGTTCTTTGCCATATAAGATTAACTGTAATGCAAGTACAGTCTCCCGGCCATGGCTAATATCCTCTACAAGCCAGTGTATGTTTTCAGAAAGTGTTGCATTACTAAATTTAGCATGTATGCCACGCAAGGAGCATGTGTTATTACCCCAAATGCAGCACAGCCACAATGTTCCCGCCATTGTCACAGACCACCTTGCCCAGTTTGTGTTGTCGGGGAGCCAGTGGAATGTTTGATGCTTGATACAGTTTATTAAGCTGTGGCTTCTCTCGCCCAGGCCGATCAGCTCTAATGCAGCATGGCAGCCCTTCACTTTACATGTATGATAGAAGCATGGCACAGTTTTGTTTCCACTCTCGCAACCTCCTGTTGGGCGCAGGAGGATGTCCAAATAGGAGGAGGTGGAAAACCCCCTGGTGTGGGAACCAGACTGACCCAAACACGGAGGTGTCTGTATTATCTGTTGTTCTGCTACCTAACCTATCGTGAAATAACTTTAAAGGATCAGAAGTCCAGACTTGAAAGCAAATGGTTTGTTTAATTAAAAGAACAAAATAAATTAACAAAATGAATAGTATTATCTCCTCTCAATATCCCAAATAGTGATGAGCGTGAGGTGCCATATTCGATTTTGCAAATTCTCGATTGAATATTCGTCATATATTCGTCGAAATCGAATATTCTTCATTATTCTATATATTGCGAATGTTACACAAATTTATATTCGCATTGCGAATTAAACTTAGAGCCGAGTTTCTAATGGTTGTAACTTGTATTGCTAGAATTGACAAAGATAACGAATATCACGAATATAGCTCTATATTCCCTTATAACCATGTTATAAGGGGAAATAATAGAGATCGGGTCCCGTTGCTAAGCAACAATGCGGGAAAATCGCAACGCATCCGCACTTGGTTGCGGATGCTTGCGATTTTCCCGCAGCCCCATTCACTTCTATGGGGCCTGCGTTGCGTGAAAAACGCAGAATATAGAACATGCTGCGATTTTCACGCAACGCAGAAGTGATGCGAGAAAATCACCGCTCATGTGCACAGCCCCATAGAAATGAATGGGTCCGGATTCAGTGCACTCCTCACGCATTGCACCCGCGCGGAAAACTCGCCCGTGTGAAAGGGGTCTTAGGAACTCAGCTCTAAGTTGAATTCGCAATGCGAACATATATTTGCATTGTGAATTCAATTTAGAGCTGGGTTCCTAATGGTTGTATTGCTAGAATATCACGAATATAGCGCTATATTCTCAATCTTCATTATATTCTAGCAACAACCATTAGGAACTCAGCTCTAGGTTGAGTTCGCGATGCAAGTATATGTTCGCATTGTGAATTCAATTTAGAACTGGGTTCCTAATGGTTGTATTGCTAGAATATAACGAAGATTGAGAATATAGCGCTATATTCTCAATCTTCATTATATTCTAGCAACAACCATTAGGAACTCAGCTCTAGGTTGAGTTCGCGATGCAAGTATATGTTCGCATTGTGAATTCAATTTAGAACTGGGTTCCTAATGGTTGTATTGCTAGAATATAACGAAGACTGAGAATATAGCGCTATATTCGTGATATTCGTTATATTCTAGCAACAACCATTAGGAACCCAGCTTTAAGTTGAATTCGCAATGCGAGTAATTCAGGTTATATTAAATCGCATTGCGATTACAACTTAGTCAAATTTGTGAGATCGTGATTCTCACATCCGACAGTACATTTTAGCATGGATGCGTTCCCATGCACACGGGAAGTCGACAGAAGCGGCAATGGGCATTGACTGGATTGGGCAGGGAGCCAGGATTTTTCCGGACAGGTAAGAACAGCTTTTGGGAAGTGGGAAGACAACCAAAGAGCAACAAGGATTAACAACTTAAAAAAAAAAAAAACAATATTCAAAATAGTGAATATATAGCGCTATATTCGCAATTTTCGCTATTCGAATATTTGTGCTCAATACTAATCCTAAATACAGGCATTAGTCAATATAAAACATACAATAATACATATAATAACATATATATATATATATTCTAATCTCATCTCTCTCATCTAATATAACCTAATCTAATCTAATGTGATCTAATCTATGAATCTATGTGTTCTATATGCAGCACTGGCCCTTGTATATACACAAGCTATAGCCACATCCACACTCACAGACATCCCACAGGTCCACCCTTTACTCCGTATTCTCCAGCCTTCTTTAAGATGGTCTCTCCAATCGGCTTCTGGTAACAAGATATCGGTCACTTACAGATTCTTATCGCAATGACCTTCACTTTCCTCCGGGTGGCGTCCTTGTACTCTGAAGAAGTTCCTTAGGTATGAGGCAGCTGTCGTCACCTCAGGGTACATTTCACATGACTATGCAAACACTGCATCAGTCATGCCTGATAACACCTGTGGGACAATAGATGTCCCTTGAAGTGTTTAATGAAATCAGCTGCTATCCTGATGCCAGTGTCTATGTGACCTTGCTGTAAATTGTCTATAATATCATTTATTTCCTCCTGTACTTCAAACCCCTTCTTGCTATTGGATGCAATTTATTTTTTTCTCTTTTCTTGCATAATTCCCATCAGTATGTGTTCCATTATTGACAGTGCAGTCCAGTGCACATCTTGTCTAATGTATGCAGTCCTGGAACAGCCGTCTGAGGGTTCATATCTTTGTTCAAAATGTGAGCAAATTGCCTGTTTAGTTACTCTTTAAGTTTAAAGGTTTAAAGGAGGTTTCCCTCCCTATGTTTGATGTCTGCATTATTCTACTTAACTTACCTGTTGATAATTATGTTGATATGTATGATTACGATTAGAGATGATCGAATTTTTAAAAAATTTGATTCGGCTGGTTCGCCGAATTTTTGGTTCAATACGAATGTATTCGCAGCGAATGGCATTAAAAAACAGCTATTTCCTGGCTTCAGAGAGCCTTTATAGTGGTGTGGAACCATATTGCATTAGGGTGTGCACCATAAAGCACAAACACACACGCCGCACGCGGGTATGTATATATGTGTGTGTGTGTGTGTGTATGATATATAATATATATATATATATATATATATATATATATATATATATATATAGCAAAGTGTGTGGTAAAGTCCTGGAGGGAGTGTATATCCCACCCAGGTTCCTCAACTGGGTGAGGTAAATAAAATCCAGATTTGTTACAAGGGTCTCAGCAATGTGAAGGTTGCTGAGACAGTTTTGTTACTTCATGGGCTGGATTTTATTGGATTGGGATGGTAGGAGGCAGTGGGATATCCCAATCCACCGTCCCCATTCCAGGACAGGTTTTTTTCCCCTAGCCTGAGGGATCCTCAGCTGAAGCCAGCTGGGATCATCAAGGGGAAATAAAAACACAGCCCTGAATGTCAGTCAGGGGAGAGCTGTGCCTGGAACCAGGCTGGAGAAGCCAGAATCTCAATGTGATTTTTCTGAAGGTGAGAGACTGTGCTGTGTTAGTCAGGCCCAGACGGGCAGGATTTTATTTGATGTAATTTGTGTTTTTTTTGCTGCCGTCCTTTACTTGGCCCAGTGAGGTTTAACTGGGTCGTTCCTGTATTACTGGAGTGAAGAAAAAATAAAGAACTCCTTTGATTTGAACTGTACTGTATGTAAGCGAATCTGTCACCGCCACCTTGCTGGAGAGAGAAGATCCCTTACATATGGTGTCGGATGCGGGCAGAATTAAGTTGCTAAGGGCAACGGCGTGACAGTTTTGTGCTTTATGTCCTGGATGAAAGCTGCTACAACTTTGCAACATCCATCTAATACCATGGAGGAAGTTTTGAAGCAGCTGGTGCAGGCTAACCTGAGGCATGAACAGGCTATGGCACAGCAACAGAAAAGGCATGAAGAGGCCTTATTTGCACAACAGCAGGCGCAGGCGGAGGCCCAGGCACAGCAGCAGGAAACAAATCGCCTGCTGATGGAGCATATTGTTGCTCTCAGAGAGACTGTTGTAACTCCGGCTCAACAAGTGGCAGTAAGCCCCCCAGAGTCTTTCAATAGGAGGAAGGCTGTGCAGCGGGTCTTGCAAAAACGAACGCCTGATGACGACATCGAGGCCTACCTAACCGTATTTGAAAGAGTGGCGGAGAGAGAGAGACTGCCCGTAGCAGAGTTGGCCGAGGTACTTGCGCTTTTCTGTCAGGGGAACCGCAAAAGGCCTACTATGACCTCAGGGAGCAGGATGTCCGGGACTATGCCAAATTAAAAATGGAGGTCCTCGCTCGCCTGGGCATTACCCCGGCTATTCGTGCCCGGAGGATTCATATGTGGAGGTACACCATGGACAAGCCAGCCCGTTCTCAGATGTTTGACCTCCTCCATCTTGTCCGGAAGTGGCTGGAGCCTGAGTCGTCTACACCGGCCCAGATCATTCACAAAGTAGCGGTGGATCACTACTTCAGAGCCCTCCCTGCGGAACTAGAGTGGTGGGTCGGACATGGAGACCCAAAAACTGCAGACCAGCTCGTAAACCTGGTGGAAAGATTCCTGGCGACTGAGGACTACCTCAGTGATGCTCCTGCTGCACCCACGCCTCCCCGGAGTACCCGACCCGTGTCTTCTATGGGTAAGAGAGTTCCGGCTGTAGGGGGTGTGTGAAAGGATGCAAGAGGGAACAGGGCTCTAGAGGTTGGGCATGGGCCTAAGACTGAGTCCCATGGCCTGTATGGTCCCGGAGACGTCTCTTCACCAAAGAGACCTGGGATGCTCCAGTGCTGGAGGTGCCGTGAGCGGGGACATATTGCTGCCCATTGCCCTTTTACCTTAGAGCCCATGGAGTGTGCAGGTAGCCGGAGACAGTCGCTATACGCTATGCCAGTGTGTGTAGCCTCACCAGGATTAGAGACTGAACCACAGATGTGTAGTCTGGTGATAAATGACTGTTCCGTCAAGGCTCTGTTGGACTCCGGTAGTCTGGTGTCCTTAGTGCATGCCAACTTCGTGGCTGGGAATTAGGCCTGCACAATATATCGCGAAAGCAATCGCAATCGCAATTAATCGCCATATCGCAATCGCAATTTGCTGACCCAAAAATGCTGCAATTATATTACAGTACATTTTGCTTTATAAGACACACTTTTTTCCCCCAAAAGTGGGGGGGGATATCAGTGCTTCTTATAAAGCGATGGTTGACTTTCTACGTGACACTGACACTGTATCTCCGGCCGCTATGCTTCACAGCTCAGCCGGCGATACATCAGTTACAGTGCGGGGATGGAGGAGCGGCTGGTGGAAAGTCGGTATTTTAATGAACACATGTTCTTCTATCTATTTTATTTATCACTTCTGTGCAGGGATATTGGGAAAATGGCAAGTTTTGTATTTTGTACTTTTGCAGTAATGCAAATATGTATTTTATTTTGAAAAACACTGCGCATTTCAGTTCTTGAGTTCAGCATAACTACATTTCACATTATCAGTCATCTGTGTGTACTTTTACCTCGAAAATCCAAGCAGATAGACCTCTAGCACAATTCCCTTAAAATATCGCATCGCATATCGTTATCGCAATTTTTAGGGCCCTAATCGCAATCGCACAAAATTCCCATATCGTGCAGCCCTACTGGGAATTATGGGCCAGACAAAAGAGTAAATGTGTTATGCATCCATGGGGATGATAAATCATATCCAAAGGCTCAGGTTAAGCTGGAGACACCGTCTGGGACGGTGACCTATGAAGTCGGCGTGGTAAAGAGACTTATGCATGATGTGATATTGGGTCGGGACTTCCCCTTGTTTTGGAAGGTGTGGGGGAAGAAACCCACTCCTGCAGACAGTCCAGACACTTCTGCAGAATCTGTGCTTTCCCCTTTAAATAATCCTTGCAGTGAAGTGCATCTTGAACCCAGTGTTTTAAAGGAGAGGACCACTGAAAACAATGGTGCCGATAAGGTGGAAAATGAACGTGTAATGTTAACTGAAATGTCTACTGAAAATGTGGGGACATGTGCTGATGAGGGTAACGACACCCCCTTTCCCTTGCAAGTGTTAGCAGGGGAAGAGGAACCTTCCCCATCTGAGCAAAATTTGTTGGACTTAGTGGTGTCCAGAGGTAACTTTGGTACAGAGAAATTGAGAGACCCCACTCTTGTGAATGCTTGAGCAAATGTTACCGTGATAGATGGTGTACCACAAGAACCAGAAGCTGACCAAAAATTTCCGCATTTTGCCATGAGTCAGAACTTGGTGTACTGCATTGTCAAATGCAACAACGAAATTGTTGAGCAGCTCCTGGTACCTAAATCTTACAGGCGTATGGTGTTGGACCTGGCCCATAATCACGTACTTGGGGGTCATTTAGGGACGAACAAAACACAGGAGAGGATACTACAAAGGTTTTACTGGCCTGGAGTGTACGAGGAAGTAAAATCGTACTGTGAGTCGTGCCCCACCTGTCAGATAAGTGCCCCAGTGTCCCACTTCTGGAGACTCTTGGTGCCTCTCCATCATCGAGGTACCTTTCGAAAGAATTGCGATGGATTTGGTGGGTCCCATTGTTAAATCAGCTAGAGGACACCAGTATATCTTGGTGGTATTGGACTATGCCACGCGGTATTCAGAAGTGGTGCCCCTGCGAACCATGGCATCCAAACATATTGCCCGAGAGTTGTTTTATATGTTCTCCCGCACATGGATACCTAAGAAAATCCTCACAGACCAGGGTACCCCCTTTATGTCTAAGGTAATGAAAGAGGTTTGTAAGCTGTTCAAAGTTACCCATATTCGTACATTTGTGTACCATCCCCAAACAGACGGCTTAGTTAAGAGATTCAACAAAACCGTGAAACAGATGTTACGGAAAGTAGTAGAAAGAGATGGACGTGACTGGGACTGCCTCCCACCTTACCTTATGTTTTCAATCAGAGAGTTACCCCAGGCTTCTACCGGGTTTTCACCCTTTGAGTTGGTTTATGGCCGACACCCAAGGGGTTTACTAGATGTGGCCAAAGAAACCTGGGAGACCGAGGCTACTCCCTATAAAAGCGTCATTGAGCATGTAGCCCAAATGCAGGACCGAATAGAGACTGTAATGCTCATTGTTAAAGTGCACTTGCAAAGAGCTCAGGAGGCCCAAAGCAGGGTGTATAACAGGTCGGCCAGGATAAGGGGTTTTAATCCCAGGGACAGGGTCCTGATTTTAGTTCCCACAGTGGAGAGTAAGTTTCTGGCAAAGTAGCAGGGTCCTTATAAGATTGTGGAGAAGATGGGTGAGGTGAACTATAAAGTGCACTAACCCGGAAGGAGAACGCCCTTTCAGATTTATCATGTAAACCTGATCAAGCCATGGAAAGACCGGGAGTT
The DNA here is from genome assembly GCA_033119425.1 of Bufotes viridis. Lineage (NCBI taxonomy): Eukaryota > Metazoa > Chordata > Amphibia > Anura > Bufonidae > Bufotes > Bufotes viridis. The sequence continues at coordinate 301,341,113 of CM065592.1, forward strand.
ATTGGTGGCCACCCAGACTACGGTTAAGGAGGGGTCGCAACCAATTCCCCCAGTAAAAATTTGTGAGGCCCTGTCAGAGCACCAGAAACAAGTGGTAAAGGAGTTTCTGCAGAAAAACAGAAGGAGGTTTTCTGATCTACCAGGCCGTACCCACTTGATAAAACATTATTTGAGAACTGAGCCCCACAGTAAAGTGAATCTCAAGCCATACAGGATACCGGAAGCACGCAGAAAGGCAATGTCTTCTGAGGTCAGGCGCATGCTTGAGTTAGGGGTCATTGAGGAATCTACCAGTGAGTGGTCATGCCCCATTGTGTTAATCCCGAAGCCCAATAGGACCTGGAGGTTCTGCAATGATTTCCGAAAATTAAATGAGGTGTCATAATTTGATGTGTACCCCATGCCCAGAGTAGATTAACTAATTGAGAGGCTGGGAAAAGCAAGGTACATTACGACCCTAGACCTTACAAAAGGGTATTGGCAGATACCTTTAGCAGATGAGGCAAAAGAAAAGATGGCCTTCTCCACTCCAGAGGGGCTGTTCCAGTACACAGTGATGCCGTTCGGGTTACATGGAGCCCCTGCTACCTTTCAGAGGTTGATGGACCTAATCTTGAGATCACATTATGACTATGCCGCCGCCCACCTTGATGATGTGGTCATTTTTTCATCTGATTGGAAAAGTCACCTCTGGAAAGTACAGGCCATAATAGACTCCATTAGTGATGCAGGATTAACCATAAACCCCAAGAAGTGTGCTGTAGGTCTAGAGGAGGCAAAGTACCTGGGCTACATTATCGGTAAAGGTCTGGTTAAACCACAGATCGATAAAGTAGAGGCGATACAAAACTGGCCTAGACCAGTGACAATAAAACAAGTCAGGGCCTTCCTGGGCATAACCGAGTACTACCGCTGGTTTGTGCCAAATTTTGCTTCGTTGGCAGCACCATTGACTGATTTAACGAAGGGCTCTAAGTCAGTCATGGTGAAGTGGACCCCAGAGGCAGAAAAGGCCTTTCAAAACTTAAAGTCCGCCCTCTGTCAGCAACCAGTGCTCGTTTCCCCAGATTTCGGAAAAGAGTTTCTGGTCCAGACGGATGCGTCTGACACGGGTGTGGGAGCAGTTCTGTCACTAATAGTAAGTGGTGAAAAGCACCCAATCATGTTCCTGAGCAGAAAACTGACCCCAGCAGAAAAAAATTACGCCCTAGTGGAACGAGAGTGTCTGGCAATCAAGTGGGCGCTGGAGTCACTTAAATATTATCTGCTGGGTAGGAAATTTGTTAGTGACAGACCACTCTCCGTTGACCTGGATGAAGCAAAACGGGAGAAAAATGCAAGAGTGACCAGGTGGTTTCTCTCCCTGCAAAATTTTAATTTCAAAGTGGAGCATAGGCCGGGAAAGATGCAAGGAAATGCAGATGCATTGTCCAGGGTTCACTGTTTGTGGGTTGGAAATACCCAGACCTCCGGTCTGGAGAAGAGGGGTGGGGGGAATATGTGGCAAAGTGTGTGGTAAAGTCCTGGAGGGAGTGTATATCCCACCCAGGTTCCTCAACTGGGTGAGGTAAATAAAATCCAGATTTGTTACAAGGGTCTCAGCAATGTGTAGGTTGCCAAGACAGTTTTGTTACTTCATGGGCTGGATTTTATTGGATTGGGTTGGTTGGAGGCAGTGGGACCTCCCAATCCACCCCCCCCCCCCCCCCAATTCCAGGACAGGTTTTTTTCCCCTAGCCTGAGGGATCCTCAGCTGAAGCCAGCTGGGATCATCAAGGGGAAATAAAAACACAGCCCTGAATGTCAGTCAGGGAAGAGCTGTGCCTGGAACCAGGCTGGAGAAGCCAGAATCTCAATATGATTTTTCTGTAGGTAAGAGAGACTGTGCTGTGTTAGTCAGGCCCAGACGGGCAGGATTTTATTTTATGTAATTTTGTATTTTTTTTGCTGCTGTCCTTCACTTGGCCCAGTGAGGTTTAACTGGTTCTTGCTTGTATTACTGGAGTGAAGAAAAAATAAAGCACCCCATTGATTTGAACTGTACTGTATGTAAGCGAATCTGTCACCGCCGCCTTGCTGGAGAGAGAAGATCCCTTACAATATATAGTATACATATATACACACACATAAGTAACTGTGAATCGTGAACCCTCTTTACTAACCCACAAAGCGACGTTTCAACTGCTCATTCCAGTCTTTTTCAAGCTACAAACATAGTGTCAGCAACTGGGTATATATACCCAAAATGCAATGTGCCATAATTAAATATCAATTAATCAATAATGTGTAAAAAATCATAGAAATTTCATATCACAAATTTACAACCGTCTTGTGCTCAGAGTACAAATAACCCATATATATATAAAGTGACAATGCAATGTATGTCATATATTCACATAAAATACATGATTAGCCTAATAAAGTGCACCTGTGCATATAGTGATTAAAAACAAGTAACCAATCTGCTTGAAATAATAATTATGTCATTGTTAAATACAAAAACTTACTGCACATTGGTGGTTCAATGGCGCACAGCCCGGCGTTCCCCAGTCTCTCCTGCGCATGCCTCGTTGCCACGTAACGAGACAACACTTCCAACATACCCGGAACCAGCAGCCGATGCGGCCGGGTCAGCTGACCCTGTCACATGATCGGCAACAGCCCCGCGTCATGCGGAAGGAGAGGAGAGATCACGATCCGACATGAATAGTCACTGGGTAGCGTCAGGGGGCGGGATGCTACCAGGGCAAGAGTACCTGGGAAATCAGGTAACACATCACCATGGCAACAATCCCAAACACCCCGCAGCCAATACCACCGACAATCCAGTCGCACGTAGGATCGCCATAATAGACGCAAGACCGGGAGAATAATGGTGATTACAAACATTGTTAAACATATATTAAATTAATATTATAAAAATAGAATCCTAGTGAAGACCTCTCAAGCTGGTGTAGTATAGACCACACGCAACTAAACGCGCGCACAATCGCAACACCAGCATGAAAGTACAGTCAACACCAAGGAAAAAGAAAGTAAAATTTTTTTCAAGATTACATTAAATATTTATAAAAAATACAACGGTACATGTATATATTTCTTTAATGTGTAGTCTCCCGGCTTGCAGTATATTCCATGGGGCCACCAGAGAAACCTCCAAACGTGTTACAAAAGATGCAATGATCTAAAAGAAATTAAGTAAAATATCAAAATTACAAAGGCTGACAAAATGTTAATTCCACAACACCATAGATGAGAAGAGGGATAGTATCAAGGACTTATCTCATGAGATGCCATCTAAATTCAACATTGAGGCCAGCAGGCCTAAGTGTCCGCAGTCGATGTATCCAGTGCAGCTCTCTCCGTTTCAACATTAATGTGCGGTTACCCCCACGCCTCGGATTACCCACTTGGTCAAGGACCATAAATCTAAGATCCCTCTCAGAGTGGCCCATTTTAATAAAATGTTTTGGGACCGGGAGATTTTTTCTTTTCTGTCTTATTGAAAAACGATGGTTGTTCATTCTAGTTTTAATGTCACAGGTGGTCTCCCCAACATAAAGGAGACCACATGGACACTGTAAAACATAAATGACAAATGAACTGTCACATGTCAAATATTGTTGGATACGATATTGTTCACCCGTTCTGGGGTGTGTGAATCTCTCCCCTTTCATCATCAGGGGGCAATTCACACAACCCAGGGATGGGAAACTGCCTGTTCTCCAGGTACCTATATAGGTCTGTACCTTCTTTCTTGGTGGTAAATCTGCCCTCACCAGTTTATCCCTAAGATTATCAGGTCGCTTATATGAAAACAGAGGTGGTATCTTCAAAGCTGGTATTTGAGGAAAATTACTCGATAGTATGCCCCAATGTTTCCTGATAATCCTAGCTACATCACTGCTCCGTTCAGAATAGGTGGAAACAAAAGGGATACGTTCCCCAACTGTCTCCCTGCGTCTATTGACCACTATATCACCATGACGTGCCCTGTCCAGGTGCTTGCTTAACATGGCTCTCGGGTAACCCCTCTCCACAAATTTTGTAAACATGTCCTTATAACGTACATTCACCTTATCAGGATCCTGAACAATTCTCTTCACACGAAGAAATTGACTGTATGGTAATGACTGTACAATTGAGCGTGGGTGGCAGCTGTCATGCCTTAAAAGACTATTACAGTCCGTTGGTTTAACGAATATATCCGTAACCAGTTTGTTGTCCACTATCGACACAGTGGTATCAAGAAACTGAACACTGGTCGCTGACCAGGTAAGTGTGAATTTGACATCCTCGTCAATGGTGTTCAAAAAAGTATGGAACCCCTCGAGGGATGTCACGTCACCATGCCAGATAAGGAAAACGTCATCTATGTATCGCCACCACCCCAGAACATAGCTGAAGTGGTGGGAGACATAGATAAGGTCCTCCTCAAGGGCCGCCATGAAGACATTGGCATAAGTAGGCGCCACATTCGACCCCATGGCGGTCCCTCGAAGCTGCAAGTAGTACTGGTCCATAAACAGAAAATAATTCCGTCTAAGTACCACCTCCAACAAACGCAAACAAAAAGTCTGGCTGTCAGCAGAGAACTGACTAGACTCCAGGCACTTCTGCACAGCTGCCATTCCCCGTGTATGATCAATTGATGTATACAAACTTGTGACATCAAAAGATGCCACAAGACAACCCTCAGGTAAATCAACATCCTGTATCCTCTTTAAAAAATCTCCAGTGTCCTGAATATAGGACCTGGAGCTGGTTGCAAAGATCCTAAGAACACGATCCAAAAAGATAGCTATATTGGAAAAGATTGACGCAGTCCCGGACACTATAGGTCGCCCAGGTGGATTGATAAGACACTTGTGTATCTTTGGCAAAATATAAATGACCGGTGTCCGGGGATGCTCAATCATTAAAAATTTATATAGCTCTTCATCAATTATACCACCATCAATGGCCCAATCAAGGATCCATTTAATGTCTTTGGCAATATCAAATCTGGGGTCCCTAGATAGCCTTTTGTATACAACCGGGTCACTCAACTGTCTATCGATCTCCCCAATATACCAGCCTGTATCCATAACAACGACCGCCCCGCCTTTATCGGCCGGCTTAATCGTTAGGTCATGGTTATGGCATAGCTCATCAATAGCCTTGAGGTCACCATCAGTATTAGTCTTGAATTTATCAAGATCTAACCGTACCGCATTGGTAAAAGCATCCAATGCCGGCACAGAAACCGGAGGAGTAAACTCACTCTTAGTGTGCAACCCCAACCTCTTCAAAGTGAATGTTGACCTCTCTGCATCAGCATGTGTATGTACAGGGGGAGATTGATCTTTAAACCAAACCTTCAGCTTGATAAGTCTGAAGAATTGTTGAAGATCAATCTCCAGCTGGAACCAATTAATACAGGAAGTAGGGCAAAAAGAAAGTCCTTTACTTAAAAGACATATCTGAGCATCAGTCAGTGCGACCGATGAGATATTTACCACAGATGTCTTTTGTGATATGTCCATCCTGTTCACTGTGCCTTCTTGCGCAAGACCATCTGCTTCATTTTCTTTGGCCCCCTGTTGTTTCCTCCATTTATGTTGTCGTCTTCCGCCCCTCCTGTATCTCTTGGAGGCTGGCCCTTTTCTAAAAAAGAGGAACAAGCAACGGCCGATGATGAAGATCCAGGCCGATGATGAAGATCCAGGAGATGGTCTTGCGCAAGAAGGCACAGTGAACAGGATGGACATATCACAAAAGACATCTGTGGTAAATATCTCATCGGTCGCACTGACTGATGCTCAGAAATGTCTTTTAAGTAAAGAACTTTCTTTTTGCCCTACTTCCTGTATTAATTGGTTCCAGCTGGAGATTGATCTTCAACAATTCTTCAGACTTATCAAGCTGAAGGTTTGGTTTAAAGATCAATCTCCCCCTGTACATACACATGCTGATGCAGAGAGGTCAACATTCACTTTGAAGAGGTTGGGGTTGCACACTAAGAGTGAGTTTACTCCTCCGGTTTCTGTGCCGGCATTGGATGCTTTTACCAATGCGGTACGGTTAGATCTTGATAAATTCAAGACTAATACTGATGGTGATGCTTTAAGACATCCTAACACGACCACCAGTGACCTCAAGGCTATTGATGAGCTATGCCATAACCATGACCTAACGATTAAGCCGGCCGATAAAGGCGGGGCGGTCGTCGTTATGGATACAGGCTGGTATATTGGGGAGATCGATAGACAGTTGAGTGACCCGGTTGTATACAAAAGGCTATCTAGGGACCCCAGATTTGATATTGCCAAAGACATTAAATGGATCCTTGATTGGGCCATTGATGGTGGTATAATTGATGAAGAGCTATATAAATTTTTAATGATTGAGCATCCCCGGACACCGGTCATTTATATTTTGCCAAAGATACACAAGTGTCTTATCAATCCACCTGGGCGACCTATAGTGTCCGGGACTGCGTCAATCTTTTCCAATATAGCTATCTTTTTGGATCGTGTTCTTAGGATCTTTAGCAACCAGCTCCAGGTCCTATATTCAGGACACTGGAGATTTTTAAAGAGGATACAGGATGTTGATTTACCTGAGGGTTGTCTTGTGGCATCTTTTGATGTCACAAGTTTGTATACATCAATTGATCATACACGGGGAATGGCAGCTGTGCAGAAGTGCCTGGAGTCTAGTCAGTTCTCTGCTGACAGCCAGACTTTTTGTTTGCGCTTGTTGGAGGTGGTACTTAGACGGAATTATTTTCTGTTTATGGACCAGTACTACTTGCAGCTTCGAGGGACCGCCATGGGGTCGAATGTGGCGCCTACTTATGCCAATGTCTTCATGGCGGCCCTTGAGGAGGACCTTATCTATGTCTCCCACCACTTCAGCTATGTTCTGGGGTGGTGGCGATACATAGATGACGTTTTCCTTATCTGGCATGGTGACGTGACATCCCTCGAGGGGTTCCATACTTTTTTGAACACCATTGACGAGGATGTCAAATTCACACTTACCTGGTCAGCGACCAGTGTTCAGTTTCTTGATACCACTGTGTCGATGGTGGACAACAAACTGGTTACGGATATATTCGTTAAACCAACGGACTGTAATAGTCTTTTAAGGCATGACAGCTGCCACCCACGCTCAATTGTACAGTCATTACCATACAGTCAATTTCTTCGTGTGAAGAGAATTGTTCAGGATCCTGATAAGGTGAATGTACGTTATAAGGACATGTTTACAAAATTTGTGGAGAGGGGTTACTCGAGAGCCATGTTAAGCAAGCACCTGGACAGGGCACGTCATGGTGATATAGTGGTCAATAGACGCAGGGAGACAGTTGGGGAACGTATCCCTTTTGTTTCCACCTATTCTGAACGGAGCAGTGATGTAGCTAGGATTATCAGGAAACATTGGGGCATACTATCGAGTAATTTTCCTCAAATACCAGCTTTGAAGATACCACCTCTGTTTTCATATAAGCGACCTGATAATCTTAGGGATAAACTGGTGAGGGCAGATTTACCACCAAGAAAGAAGGTACAGACCTATATAGGTACCCGGAGAACAGGCAGTTTCCCATGCCTGGGTTGTGTGAATTGCCCCCTGATGATGAAAGGGGAGAGAGTCACACACCCCAGAACGGGTGAACAATATCGTATCCAACGATATTTGACATGTGACAGTTCATTTGTCATTTATGTTTTACAGTGTCCATGTGGTCTCCTTTATGTTGGGGAGACCACCTGTGACATTAAAACTAGAATGAACAACCATCGTTTTTCAATAAGACAGAAAAGAAAAGATCTCCCGGTCCCAAAACATTTTATTGAAATGGGCCACTCTGAGAGGGATCTTAGATTTATGGTCCTTGACCAAGTGGGTAATCCGAGGCGTGGGGGTAACCGCACATTAATGTTGAAACGGAGAGAGCTGCACTGGATACATCGACTGCGGACACTTAGGCCTGCTGGCCTCAATGTTGAATTTAGATGGCATCTCATGAGATAAGTCCTTGATACTATCCCTCTTCTCATCTATGGTGTTGTGGAATTAACATTTTGTCAGCCTTTGTAATTTTGATATTTTACTTAATTTCTTTTAGATCATTGCATCTTTTGTAACACGTTTGGAGGTTTCTCTGGTGGCCCCATGGAATATACTGCAAGCCGGGAGACTACACATTAAAGAAATATATACATGTACCGTTGTATTTTTTATAAATATTTAATGTAATCTTGAAAAAATTTTTACTTTCTTTTTCCTTGGTGTTGACTGTACTTTCATGCTGGTGTTGCGATTGTGCGCGCGTTTAGTTGCGTGTGGTCTATACTACACCAGCTTGAGAGGTCTTCACTAGGATTCTATTTTTATAATATTGATTTAATATATGTTTAACAATGTTTGTAATCACCATTATTCTCCCGGTCTTGCGTCTATTATGGCGATCCTACGTGCGACTGGATTGTCGGTGGTATTGGCTGCGGGGTGTTTGGGATTGTTGCCATAGTGATGTGTTACCTGATTTCCCAGGTACTCTTGCCCTGGTAGCATCCCGCCCCCTGACGCTACCCAGTGACTATTCATGTCGGATCGTGATCTCTCCTCTCCTTCCGCATGACGCGGGGCTGTTGCCGATCATGTGACAGGGTCAGCTGACCCGGCCGCATCGGCTGCTGGTTCCGGGTATGTTGGAAGTGTTGTCTCGTTGCGTGGCAACGAGGCATGCGCAGGAGAGACTGGGGAACGCCGGGCTGTGCGCCATTGAACCACCAATGTGCAGTAAGTTTTTGTATTTAACAATGACATAATTATTACTTCAAGCAGATTGGTTACTTGTTTTTAATCACTATATGCACAGGTGCACTTTATTAGGCTAATCATGTATTTTATGTGAATATATGACATACATTGCATTGTCACTTTATATATATATGGGTTATTTGTACTCTGAGCACAAGACGGTTGTAAATTTGTGATATGAAATTTCTTTTATGATTTTTACACATTATTGATTAATTGATATTTAATTATGGCACATTGCATTTTGGGTATATATACCCCCTTGCTGACACTATGTTTGTAGCTTGAAAAAGACTGCAATGAGCAGTTGAAACGTCGCTTTGTGGGTTAATAAAGAGGGTTCACGATTCACCGTTACTTGGAGTGCTGCCTCATCTTTGGTAAATATACTACAGTGATCGCCTTGCCAGCGATTGTGTGGACTTGCACCCGACTACTTGCTTTGCTGTGCTGCTGTTTCTCTTTGGATATCTATATCTATATCTATACACACAAATACACTCTGCATACATACATACATACCCGCACTCATATAATTATCAATATAAACAAAAATAAGTTAAATAACCCCTGTATAATGATTTACTCTGATACCCCTAGTTATATCACCCCCCTGCATTGTACCCCTCCATCCACCCCTCCCTCCCCCTTTAACAACCCAGCACCCTTACTCACATAAAACAAGTAATATGTATAATATAGCTTACAGTGAATGACTGTCAATACTTAGTTCTGAAGACTCCAGCAGGCTTAGAATCAGTGCTCTGGGCAGCTGGGCTCAGGGATGGAAGTGGGCACCGCTCTGCAGTTTAGAAAGGAAACATATAAGACGCAACTAGGTTTTAGAAGGGGACAATAATAAAAAAAACTTTTCATTACACCTCAGGTCAGACCCCAATTTTAATCAGACTTCAGCTGACAGCCCCAATCAGACTCCCAATGTTAATTAGGGATGTCCCGAACTATTCGCCGGTGAACATTGCCCATATCGGGTGGCACAGTACCTTGCAGATAAAAGTCATTACATTTTTATCCTTTAATATCATTTCAGTTGCCTGCCAATGTGTGTCAGGCCCACAGACAGTACTGTGCCCACTGCCAGTGCCCACCACTCGTATAGGGTGGCACAGTACCTTGCACGCATAGTACCACAAAAAAAAAAAAAAGACAGGCAGAGGCAAACCACCCCGCAGGGGTCTTCGTGGTGCTGTGATTTCCTTTTGCCTTAAAACAATGCCCAGTGTTCAGAGGCCACATACCCTGAACTCGAAAAATTCTGATGCCCTATCGTCCTCCAGCTCAGCTTTGGGTACCTCTCAAGTTACCGCCTGCCGCCACCACCAACACTAGCAGTTGGAAGAAATGAGTGATGCGCAACCATTATTGCCAGAGGACGTAGATAACAGGGATATGTCTCAGTCAGGCAGCATTACACACATGGACGTACGGCGTGATGATGATGTTGTACCCGCTGCTGCTTCCTTTGCTTAATTGTCAGATACAAGTGAAGTGGTTGATGATGACCGTGTCCGTAGATGTCACTTGGGTGCCCGCTCGAAGAGAAGAAGAACAGGGGGAAAGATGGGGAGACAGAGAGGAGAAGGAGACGAGTTGGAAGCACAGGGAGCTCGTCTCAAGGAGCTAGTGGCACAGTCAGACAGCACGTATCAGCACCCCGGGTCAGCCAGACAGCACGCCAATCAACGCATGCTTTTGCCACCACCAGAATGCAGTCATTGCAAAGCTCAGCAGTGGGGCACTTTTTTTGTGTGTCTGCCTCTGATGTCCCATTTGCAACCTGTGCCAAAAGAAACTGAGTTGTGGGAAGTCCAACACCCACCTAGGTACAACTGCTTTGCGAAGGCACATGATTAGAGATGAGTGAACTTTAAAAAATAGTTTGGCGTTCAGGTTGTGGTAATCGCCGCATCCCGTTATGGATTCCACTACCGCGGACTATCCCGGCATATGGAATCCATAAGGGGCGGCTTCCATGAACCCGAACACGGGATTTGATCCCGTGCTGAGCCACGCCCCCTGCACTGATCACATGACGGTGACGTCACCCCAGGTCCTTCAGCTTTTCAACAGTTCGGGTTCGTAGAAGCCGCCCCTTATGGATTCTATATGCCGGGATAGTTCGCGGTAGTGGAATCCATAATGGGATGCGGCGATTACCACAATCCGAACGCCGAACAATTTTTTAAGGTTCGCTCATCTCTACACATGATCTCACATCACAAACGCCTATGGGATCAACACATGAGTAGAAGCAGCACACAAACTCAAAGCCACCATCCTCCTCCTGATCCAGCATCTTCAGCCACGTCAACCACTGCTGTCCTCCTTGCCCCCTCTCAACCACCCGCCACTTCGCCTCTCACCTTCAGCAGTCTCTGCTCATCTGCCCACAGTCAGGTGTCTGTCAAGGAAATGTTTGAGCGTAAGAAGCCAATGTCACAGAGCCACCCCCTTGCCCGGCGTCTGACAACTGGCTTGTCGGAACTCTTAGCCAGCCAGCTTTTACCATACAAGCTAGTGGAGTCTGAGGCCTTCAAAAAATTTGTAGCTATTGGGACACCGCAGTGGAAGGTACCCGGCCGATTTATTTTTTTCACAGAATGGCAATCCCCAACAAGTACTCTATTGTGGAAAAGGAAGTAATGGCATGTCTGGCACACAGTGTTGGGGCAAGGGTCCATCTGAGCACTGATACCTGGTCTGCAAAGCACGGTCAGGGTAGGTATATCACGTACACTGCGCATTGGGTAAACCTGCTGATGGCTGCCAAGCATGGAATGTGCGGCTCTGCAGCGGAGCTGATGACACCGCCACAACTTGCCGGCAGGCCTGCTGCCACCTCCTCTACTCCTCCTACTCCATCCTCTTCGCTAACCTCCTTGGCTGAGTCCTCTTCTGCTGCTGCTTCTTTCTCCACATAAACTACATTCCCCAGCTCCCCAGGGGCTATTCCACATCCCGGGTACGACAGTGTCACGCCGTTTTGGGGTTGACTTGCCTGAAAGCAGAGAGTCACACCGGACCAGCACTCCTGTCCACCCTGAACGCACAGATTGATCAGTGGCTGACCCCGCACCAACTGGAGATCGGCAAAGTGGTGTGTGACAACGGAAGCAATCTGTTGGCGGCATTGAATTTGGGCAAGTTGACACATGTGCCGTGCATGGCACATGTGTTGAATCTGATCGAACAGCGCTTTGTGTGTAAGTACCCAGGCTTACAGGACGTCCTCAAGCAGGCCAGGAAGGTGTGTGGCCATTTCAGGTGTTCCTAAACGGCCATGGCGCACTTTTCCGATATTCAGGGGCGAAACAACATGCCAGTGAAGCGCTTGATTTGCGACAGCCCGACACGTTGGAATTCAACACTCCTAATGTTCGACCGCCTGCTCCAACAAGAAAAAGTAGTCAACGAGCATTTGTATGACCGGGGTGCTAGGATAGCCTCTGCGGAGCTGTTTTTTTGCCACGTTACTGGATGCTCATGCACAATGCCAGTAGGCTTATGCGTCCTTTTGAGGAGGTGACAAACCTAGTCAGTCTCACCGAAGGCACCATCAGCGACCTCATCCAATTTGTTTTCTTCCTGGAGCGTGCCCTGCGAGAGTGCTTGATCAGGCCGTAGATGAGCGTGAAGAGGAAGAGTTGTGGTCACCATCACCACCAGAAACAGCCTTATCATCTCTTGCTGGATCTGCGGCAACGCTGGAAGAGGAGTCAGAGGAGGAATGTGGCTTTGAGGAGGAGGAAGACCAACCACAGCAGGCATCCCAGGGTGCTCATTGTCACCTATCTGGGACCCGTGGTGTTGTACGTGGCTGGGGTGAAGAACAGACCTTCAATGAAATCAGTAAGGACAAGGAAACGGAACATGAGTAGCTCGGCATCCAACCTTGTGCAAATGGGGTCTTTCATGCTGTCATGCCTGTTGAGGGACCCTCGTATTAAAAGGCCGTGGGAGAATGACCCGTACTGGGCGGCCACGCTACTAGACCCCTGGTTTAACCCCTTTGGGACACATGACGTACCGGTACGGCATGTTTCCCGAGTCCTTAAGGACACATGACGTACCGGTACGTCATGAGTTGTTCCGATCACTGCTGCTCAGCTGGCAGTGATCGGAACAAGGTACCTGCTGAAATCATTCAGCAGGTACCTTGTTACAATGCCCAGGGGGGTCCTGTGACCCCCCCATATGGGCGATCGCTGCAAACCGCAGGTCAATTCAGACAATTCAGCGCTTCATTGCGATCTCTGATCAGAGAGTTAATGTCCCCAAATAGTTTTTTTTTAACCCCCCCTGCAGCCCCCAATCATACTGTGGCTGCGGGGGTGCAGGGGGGGGTGGTTGCGGGCGGCGCGAGGCGGGCGGGAGGCGGGCGGTGCGGCGGGCGGGATCGCGATGCGATCCCCGCCCGCCTCCCCTGTAATGTTTCCCTGGTGTCTAGTGGTTTCTATCAGAGTGTCAGCACATTGCTGACACTCTGATAGAAACGGCTGGCATCTGTGCTGCAGATGCCAGCCGTTTAACCCCTTCCGTACCGCGGTCCGTACGGACCGCAGTATGGAAGGGTTAACCGGGAGGGAGCGCTCCCTCCCTCTCCCATCGGGGGCTGCTGTGCCTTTGCAGCCCCCCAACAGGATGGGATCGAAGAGGGAGGGTGCTCCCCTCCCTCCCTATCCATCACCCCCTGCCCAGTTATGGCAGGGGGTGATGGTTGCCATGGAGACAGGACGCTTTCAGAAGCGTCCTGCTCTCCATGGTGCTGAAAGTCTGAATAGACCTGCTAAAGGTCTATTCAGACTTTCTAAAGTACAAAATACAGTACAGTGCACTATATAGTGTACTGTACTGTATTACTCCAGACACCAGATCCACTGGATCTTTCAGAACCAAGTGGGTCTGGGTCAAAAAATGTAAAAAGTGAAAAAAAGTAAAAATGAAACAAACACATAACACTGAATAAAAACTAAAAAAATAAAATACACTACACATATTAGGTATCGCCGCGTCCGTAAAAACCTGCTCTATAAAAATATCACATGACTGAACTCCTCAGGTGAACGCCATAAAAAAAAAAAAAAAATGGTGTAAATAAGCCATTTTTGGCACATTACATCACTAAAAGTGTAATACAAAGCGATCAAAAAGGCGTTTGCCTCCCAAAATAGTACCAATCAAACCGCCATCTCATCCCGCAAAAACGAGCCCCTACCTAAAACAATTGGCCAAAAATAAAAAAACTATGCCTCTCAGACTAAAACATGATTTTTTTGTTTCCAAAATGCTTTTAGTGTTAAATGTAAAAAAAAAAAAAAAAGTAGACATATTTGGTATCTACACGTCCGTAAGAATCTGCTCTATAAAAATATCACATGACCTAACCCCTCAAGTAAACACTGTAAAAAAAATAATAAAAACTTTGTCAAAAAGCCATTTTTTGCCACCTTACATCACAAAAAGTGTAATAGCAAGCGATCAAAAAGTCATATGACCCCCAAATAGTGCCAATCTAACCGTCACCTCCTCCCGCAAAAATGATACCCAACCTGAGACAATTGCCTAAAAACTGAAAAATATATGGCTCTCAGACTATGGAGATACTAAAACATGTTTTTTTCATTCAAAAAGGATATTATTGTGTAAAACCAAAATAAATAAAAAAAGGTATACATATTATATATCGCCGCGTCCGTAAGTACCTGCTCTATAAAAATATAACATGACCTAACCCCTCAGATGAACGCCGTAAACATAAAAAATAAAAACGTTGTCAAACAAGCCATTTTTTGTCACCTTACATCACAAAAAGTGTAATAGTAAGCGATCAAAAAGTCATATGCACCCCAAGATGGTGCCAATCAGACCGCCATCTCATCCCGCAAAAAATGAGCCCCTACATAGGACAATCGGCCAAAAAAATATATATATGGCTCTCAAACTATGGAGACACTAAAACATGATTTTTTTTGTTTTAAAAATTATATTATTGTGTAAAACTTATATAAATAAATAAAAAGTATACATATTATGTATCGCGCGTCCGTCACAACCTTATCTATATAAATAACACATGACCTAACCCCTCAGCTGAACACAGCAAAAAAAAAAAAAAAATACGGTGTCAAGAGCCATTTTTGTCACCTTACATCACAAAAAGTGTCATAGCAAGCGACCAAAATGTCATATGCACCCCAAGATGGTGCCAATCAAACCGCCATCTCATCCCGCAAAAAATGAGCCCCTACATAACACAGTCGCCCAAAAAATAAAATAAAACTATGGCTTTCAGAATGTGGAGACACTAAAAAAATTATTTTCAAAAAGGCTTTATTATGTAAAACTGAAACAAAAACCCCAAAAAGTAGTCATATTTGGTATTGTCGCGTCCGTAACAACCTGCTCTATAGAAATAGCACACAATCTAACCTGTCAGTTCAACTATGTAAATAACAAAAAATAAAAACAGTCCCAAAACAGCTATTTTTTTGCAAATTTTCCATTTTAATCCATTTTTGCAGTAACAAAGCAAGGGTTAACAGCCAAGCAAAACTCAATATTTATTGCCCTGATTCTCTTGTTTGCAAAAACACCCCATATGTGGTCGTAAACTACTGTATGGCCAAACGGCAGGGCACAGAAGGAAGGGAACGCCATATGGTTTTTGGAAGGCAGATTTTGCTGGACTGGTTTTTTGACACTATGTCCCATTTGAAGCCCCCTGATGCACCCCTACAGTAGAAACTCCAAAAAAGTGACCCCATTTTGGAAACTACGGGATAAGGTGTCAGTTTTGTTGGTACTATTCTAGGGTAAACATGATTTTTGGTTGCTCTATATTACACTTTTTTGAGACAAGGTAACAAAAAATAGAAATTCGGAAATTTCATCTCCATTTGCCAATAACTCTTGTGGAACACCTAAAGGGTTAAAAAGTTTGTAAAACTGGTTTTGAATACCTTGAGGGCGTAGTTTCTTAGATGGATTCACTTTTATGGAGTTTCTACTCTAGGGGTGCATCGGGGGCTTCAAATGGGACATGGTGTCAAAAATCCAGTCCAGCAAAATCTGCCTTCCAAAAACCATATGGCGCTCCTTTCCTTCTGCGCCCTGCCGTTTGGCCATACAGCAGTTTACGACCACATATAGGGTGTTTCTGAAAACTACAGAATCGGGGCAATAAAAATTGAGTTTTGTTTGGCTGTTAACCCTTGCTTTGTTACTGGAAAAAATGGATTCAAACGGAAAAATTTTCAAAAAATCGAAATTCTGAAATTTTATCTTTATTTGCCATTAACTCTTGTGGAAAACCTAAAGGGTTAATGACGTTTGTAAAATCAGTTTTGAATACCTTGAGGGGTGTAGTTTCTAGAATGGGGTAATTTTTGGGTGGTTTCTATTATGTAAGCCTCACAAAGTGACTTCAGACCTGAACTGGTCCCTAAAAAGTGGGTTTTTGAAAATTTCTGAAAAATTTCAAGATTTGCTTCTAAACTTCTAAGCCTTGTAACGTCCCCAAAAATGAAATAGCATTCCCAAAATGATCGATACATGAAGTACACATATGGGGAATGTAAATCAATAACTTTTTTTGGCAGTATTACTATGTATTATAGAAGTAGAGTAATTGAAACTTGGAAAATTGCAAATTTTTCAAAATTTTTGGTAAATTTGGTATTTTTTTATAAATAAAAATGAAATTTTTCGACTTCATTTTACCACTGTCATGAAGTACAATATGTGACGAAAAAACAATCTCAGAATGGACTGGATAAGAAAAAGCGTTTTAAAGTTATCACCACATAAAGTGACAATGGTCAGATTTTGAAAAAATGGCCTGGTCCTTAAGGTGAAATAGGGCCGTGTCCTTAAGGGGATAAGCAGAAAGTAGCCAAAATGTTATCGAGTTACAGGAAGTCAGAAAGAATGCAGCAGTTCCAAAACAAGTTAAAAAGTATGCTTTACACAGCATATAAGGGTGATGTTACAGCACAACGGGAATCTAACAGGGGAAGAGGTGAAAGTAATCCTCCTATCACAACCTCGCGTGCAAGGACAGGACACTATACAAACGTGTTTTTGATGGAGGACATGCAGAGCTTTTTAAGTCCTACGCATTGCCACAGCCCTTCAGGGTCCACCCTCAGAGAATGACTCGACCGACAGGTAGCAGACTACCTCGCCTTAACAGCTGATATCGACACTTTGAGGAGCAATGAACCCCTTGTCTACTGGGTATGCAGGCTTGACCTGTGGCCTGAGCTATCCCAATTTGCGATAGAACTTCTGGCCTGCCCCGCTTCAAGTGTCCTGTCAGAAAGGACCTTCAGAGCAGCAGGAGGTATTGTCACTGACAAGAGAAGTCGCCTAGGTCAAAAAAGTCTAGATTACCTCACCTTTATTAAGATGAATGAGGCGTGGATACCGAAGGGACTGACAGTGGGGGATACATTTGACTAAAAAAGGTCTGATGAGATGCCTTGGGCTAAAAATGGTCCCCATGCTTCTGTATTTAATCTCTGCATGCCTAATGACTTGCGTGACTTCTCCGCCACCAACTAGGGTTCAAGCCGCAATGTTTTAGTACACTTTCTGCCTGGAAAACATAAGTACCTGATTTTTCAGGCATGTGGACATGCCTAATTTTCTGGCCTCTGGTGCTGCACTGTGGCTACAAAAACAAAACAAAAAAAAAGGCACATACATGTGTCAATTCCCCTTCGTGATCGTTACCTTGTTGTGGTGAAGGGGCTTGCGTATCACAATGAAGCAATCATCTCTGAGTGTGTTGGCACACCCCAGATGATAAGGCCGTTGCTTCATTATGGTCAGACCAAAAGAGATCGGCTGGATAATTTTTCATAGAAAAAACATTAATTTTCTTTGTAATCATCTAAGGTGATCATTAAAGCCTACTAGGCCAACAATGGGCCCACACTGCAGAATCATTGTTTTCTGGGTCACTTAACTGTCACTGAACTACCTCAGCACGACCATAGGCTTTGAAAAGCCTGCAATCTCCCAAACGTGCGCAGGAGCACAGTCATCACTACACCAAGATTGACACATAGAGGAATAAAATTTATGTCATGAGTGTGTCAACTATTGATAACTCTTTGCGGTTGTCTAAAATCTATTTGATACATGTCCCCTGATAGGGGGACATAACAGGGATTAAACTGCTAGGAATAGTGCTACTTAACACACCACTCATATAGGGTGGCACAGTACATTGCACTGCACATGCGCAGTGCCCCAAACTGGAAGGAAGAGGGCCGACCAACCTTCTTTTTCCATCTCCCGGTTCCTAAAATCTATTCCATGCACCGACCCCTGATAGGGGGCAAAACTGAGCTTAAACTGGTAAGAACAGATTTTTTTAATAAAAAAAAAAAAAAAAAAAGAGGACAGCCTCTGCGGAGCTATGTATTTTTTGGCCACGTTACTGAACGTTCAAGCACAATGGCTGTAGGCTCATGCGTCCTTTTGCAGAGGTGACAAACCTGGTCAGTCAAACCCAAGGCAACATAGAATGTGTCGGCAGATAAGAACCATTTGGCCCATCTAGTCATCAACATCATCAACCTCATCCCATATGCGTTATTTCTGGAGTGTGCCCTGCGAAGAGTGCTGGATCAGGCCGTAGATGAGCATGAAGAGGAAGAGTTGTGGTTACCATCACCACCAGAAGCAGCCTTGTCGTTGTCGATTGCTGGACCTGTGGCAACGCAGAGAGAGGAGTCTGAAGAAGAGGAGTCAGAGGAGGAAGGTGGTTTTGAGAAGGTGGAAGACCAACCACAGCAGGCGTCCCAGGGGGCTTGTTGTCACCTTTCGGGGACCCTTGGTGTTGTACATAGCTGTGTGGAGGAAGAGACCTTCAATGATGTCAGTGAGGACAAGGAACGGGACATGGCTAGCTTGGTATCCAACCTTGTGCAAATGGGGAGTTTGCGGTTGTGCAAATGGACTGTTTGCGGTGTATTAAATGGGGAGTTTGGTATGTCACTGTGATCCGGGCGTAACCCTTAGACTACCTGATCGATACATCATACCTGATCATATACACACACTGGATGTTTTAACCACCTGCCGACCGCCTAACGCAGGGCTTGTGTCCAGGCGGCAGCAGGCTTGTTCTTCCTTGATGCAGCGGGGAGTCATCTCGCCCAGCCCACCGCACCGCAGTCACTGATTTTGGCAGAGATTTTTTCATCCACATTGATCGATGCGAATGAAGAAATCTGTGCCGTTCATTTTTTTATTTTATTTTTTCAGCCCAGAGGCTGAACGGAAAAAAAAAATCTCATTACCCGTATGCTCAATATAAGGAGAATAGCAGAAACTCCTAATGCTGGCCATACGGTTAATGATTGCGGAGACCCTCAAATGCCAGAGCAGTACAAACACCTCACATGTGACGCCATTTTAGAAAGTAGACACCCCAAGGTATTCCGTGAGGAGTATGGTGAGTTCATGTAAAATTTTATTTTTTGTCACAAGTTAGTGGAATATGAGACTTTGTAAAAAAAAAAAAAAAATATATATATATATATATATATATATATATATATCTCAATTTCCGCTAACTTGTGCCAAATTTTATTTTTTTCTGTGAACTCGCCATGCCCCTCACGGAATACCTTGGGGTGTCTTCTTTCCAAAATAGGGTCACATGTGGGGTATTTATACTGCCCTGGCATTTTAGGGGTCCTAAAGCGTGAGAATCCAAATGCGTAAAAATGCCCTGTGAAATCCTAAATGTACTCATTGGAATTTATGCCCCTTTGCGCATCTTGGCTGCAAAAAAGTGTCACTCATGTGGTATCGCCATACTC
This sequence comes from Bufotes viridis, assembly GCA_033119425.1. Classification (NCBI taxonomy): domain Eukaryota; kingdom Metazoa; phylum Chordata; class Amphibia; order Anura; family Bufonidae; genus Bufotes; species Bufotes viridis. Next base: position 301,360,783 of record CM065592.1, read on the forward strand.
AGGAGAAGTAGGGCAATGAGTTTTGGGGTGTATTTTTATATATACCCATACTTTGTGTGAGAAATATCGCTGTAAACGACAACTTTTTAAAAAAATTTATATAAAGTTGTCAATTTACAGAGATATTTCTCTCACCCAACATGGGTATATGTAAAAATACACCCCAAAACACATTGCCCTACTTCTCCTGAGTACGGCAATACCACATGAGTGACACTTTTTTACAGCCTGGGTTCCGCAAAGGCCCAACGAGTACCTTTAGGTTTTACAGGGATGCTCACAATTTAGCTCCGCCCAAAATGCCAGAACAGTAAACACACCCCACAAATGACCCCATTTCGGAAAGTAGACACCCCAAGGTATTCACTGAGGGGCATAGTGAGTCCGTGGGAGTTTTTTTTTTTTTCTTGCCAGAAGTTAGCAGAAATGGAAACTTTATTATTTTATTTCCCTCAGAAAGTGTCATTTTCCGCTAACTTATGAAAAAAAATGAAATGATACATGAACTCACCATGTCCCTCTGCGAAATACTTTGGGGTGTCTTCTTTCTAAAATGGTGTCATTTGGGGGGTATTTATACTATCCTGACATTCTAGCACCTGAAGAAACATGACAGGTGCTCAGAAAGTCAGAGCTGCTTCAAAATGCGGAAATTCACTTTTTTGCACCATAGTTTGTAAACGCTATAACTTTTACCCAAACCAATAAATATATACTTATTGGATTTTTTTTTATCAAAGACATGGAGAATAAATTTATAGAAAAATGTATATAGAAATGTAGTTTTTTAAAAATAATTTTACAAAGCGAAAAATGTCATTTTTTTGCAAAAATTTCGGTCATTTTTGATTAATAGCAAAAAAAGTAAAAATGTCAGCAGCAATAAAATACCACCAAATGAAAGCTCTATTAGTGAGAAAAAAAGGAGGTAAAATTCATTTGGGTGGTAAGTTGCATGACGGAGCAATAAACAGTGAAAGTAGTGTAGTGCGGAATTGTAAAAAGTGGCCTGGTCATTAAGGGTGTTTAAGCTAGGGGGGCTGAAGTGGTTAAAGCATGTTATTCCAAACAATTTAGGAATGTTAGGTGATTTATGCCCTTTATGGATTAAATCCCGACTCTGCGTCAACTACGTAATTTTCCATGAGAGTTTTGCCATGAATCCCTCTCCGGCATGCCACAGTCCAGGTGTTAGTCCCCTTGAAACAACTTTTCCATCACTATTGTGGCCAGAAAGAGTCCCTGTGGATTTTAAAATTCGCCTTCCTATTGAAGTCTATGGCGTTTCGCCCGTTCGCGAACATTTGTGGAAGTTCGTGTTCGCCGTTTTATGTTCGTGACATCTCTAATGTTAATAAGACCCCAATAATTCCTCAAATTAGACCCTAATCAGACCTCAGCTCAGACCCCAATGTAAATTACCCCCAATCAGACTTTAGATAAGAGCCCCATGCTTCTCATCACCCACATGCCTCTCATTAGCCCCCATATCAGGTATTATGCCTCATTAGCCCCCATATCAGCTATTATGCCTCATTAGCCCCCATCAGCCCTTATGCCTTATTAGCCCCCATGGGCCTCATTATGCCCCCATGGGCCTCATTATGCCCCCAAATGCCACATTATCCCCATTATGCCTCTCATTAGTCCCACATTATGCCTCTAATTAGCCCCCCAATATGCCTCTCATTAGCTTCATTAGCCCCCATGTGCCTCATTAGCTCCCATATGCCTCATTAGCCCCCCATTATGCTTCTCATTAGCCCCCCATTATGTCTCTTATTAGCCTTATTAGCCCTCATATGCCTCATTATGCCCTCGTGTACTTCATTAGCCCCCTATTATGCCTCTCATTAGCCTCATTAGCCCCCTTGTGCCTCATTATACCCCCATGTGCCTGATTATGCCCCCTTGCGCTTCATTATGCCCCCAGCAGCCCCATTATGCCCCTTTGTGCCTCATTATTCCCCCAGCAACCTCATTATTCCCTCAGCAGCTTTATTTTTTATAAAATAAAAAAAACACACTTACCTCTCCTGCTCCTGGCCGCCGCCACTCCTCGCCGCCCATGATGTTCTTCCTCCTCATGTCGGCTCTCGGCGGCAGTAAGGTCACCGCTTCTTGGTCCTCCGGTACTAATGAGCGATTCCAATATGGAAGCGCTTCATTAGTATTCGCGGGACAGCACCCTTTGGGGCTTCATTAAGGTGTGCCCAGGCACACCCGGCACACCCCATGCGCACGCCTATGTAGAACACTGTGCCTTGCCATAACACGCATAGGGAGTCTGCTGTGGTAGTGAAATAATACCGTGAGTCAGTATGACATGCAGATGACCGGCGTTGCTCTTTGAATCCCTGCACACTTAACTTATTTGGGAAGTCACGGGGCCACAACTGACCAAACAACTCAAGTATGAACCCAGACTTACAGGTCGATGTTAGCGCCAAGAAGAAGCGCACCCTTTTACATCATCGTCAGCTGATTTCACATAGATGTCTACAGAACCTGTTCTATTGAACGCTTTTACATATAACTAGAGTTGAGCGAACACCTGGATGCTCGGGTTCGAGAAGTTCGGCTGAACTTCCCGAAAATGTTCGGGTTCGAACTTCAACCCGAACCCCATTGAAGTCAATGGGGACCCGAATTTTGGGCACTAAAAAGGCTGTAAAATAGCCCAGGAAAGGGCTAGAGGGATTCAAAAGGAAGCAAAATGTAGGTAAATCCCCTGCAAACAAATGTGGATAGGGAAATGACTTAAAATAAAATAAATAAATATTAACCAATATCAATTGGCAACTTGGAGTAGGAGGAGGTGGAATAGTAGGTTGGGGTGGCATCAGGTGGGAATGCTATGGGAGTTGATGTTCTCATCACAGCCAAAAAGGATTCATGTCTGCCTGCAGTGCCACAGGCCTCATTCACAGACTCAGGGCCATGGCACCAGCAAAAAGGAGAGCGGTCCCGGAACAGCAACACAGGCCTCAGGTCAACCTGCAATGGAACAGGCCATTATCATTTATGTAGGCCCCTGACATCAAGACAGAGGAGAGGCAATTTGACAGTATGCACATGGGAAGGAATAATGCAAGTCACCCGTACATACTAAATGGTAAAACACTCAGTAACACTGACATGGAAAAGGATCTAGGAATTTTAATAAATAACAAACTAAGTTGTAAAAACCAGTGTCAGGCAGCTGCTGCTAAGGCCAATAAGATAATGGGTTGCATCAAAAGGGGCATAGATGCCCGTGATGAAAATATAGTCTTACCACTTTATAAATCACTAGTCAGACCACACATGGAGTACTGTGTACAGTTCTGGGCTCCCGTGAACAAGGCAGACATAGCAGAGCTAGAGAGGGTTCAGAGGAGGGCAACTAAAGTAATAACTGGAATGGGGCAACTACAGTACCCTGAAAGGGTATCAAAATTAGGGTTATTCACTCTAGAAAAAAGACGACTGAGGGGAGATCTAATAACTATGTATAAATATATCAGGGGTCAGTACAAAGATCTCTCCCATCATCTATTTATCCCCAGAACTGTGACTGTGACGAGGGGACATCCTCTGCGTCTGGAGGAAAGAAGGTTTGTACACAAACATAGAAAAGGGTTCTTCACGGTAAGAGCAGTAAGACTATGGAACTCTCTGCCTGAGGAGGTGGTGATGGTGAGTACAATAAAGGAATTCAAGAGGGGCCTGGATGTATTTCTGGAGCGTAATAATATTTCAGGCTATAGCTACTAAAGATGGGTCGTTGATCCAGGGAGTTATTCTGACTGCCTGATTGGAGTCGGGAAGGAATTTTTTCCCCTTAAGTGGGGAAAATTGGCTCTACCTCACAGGGGTTTTTTGCCTTCCTCTGGATCAACTTGCAGGAAACAGGTCGAACTGGATGGACAAATGTCTTTTTTCGGCCTTATATACTATGTTACTATGTTACTATGTATGTTACCCATACAGCAAGCAATTAAACGAAATATAGGCCACTGACACCCAGACAATGGGGCGGTAATGATAGTAAAAAGAGTTTAATATCTCCCACCAAGACAACAAATGATTAAACGACATATAGGCCCCTGACACCCAGACAATGGGTTGGTCATTAGACAGTAAAAAGTGTTAAATGTCTGCCACCAAGACAGCAAGCAAGTACGTAAAAGTTAGGCCCCTGCCACCAAGACAGAGGACAGAGGTCCCATAGCAGCAAAAGAGGCATCATGTCACCCACCAACGGAGAAGGCCAGTTTTAGTTATTTAGACCCCAGCACCCAGACAGAGGAGAGAGGTCCCAAAGCAGAGAATCAGGCTTCATGGCACCCACCAATGGAGAAGGCCACTTTCAGATATTTAGTCCCCTGGCACCCAGACAGAGGAGAGGTTCATTCAACTTTGGGTTGCCCCTCAAAATAATGGTAAAATTAAAAAAAGAGGATTCAATAAAGAAGTGCCTTGGAGTACATGAATATATGGTTAAGGGGAGGTAGTTATAAATGTCTATTCTGCACGAGGGATGGACAGGTCCTGTGGTATCCATGCCTGGTTCATTTTTATGAACGTCAGCTTGTCCACGTTGGCTGTGGACAGGCGGCTGCATTTGTCAGTAATGACGCCACATGCCATGCTGAATACACGTTTAGACAAAACGCTGGCTGCCGGGCAGTCCAGCACCTCCAAGGCATAAAAGGCTAGCTCTGGCCACGTGGACAATTTGGAAACCCAAAAAGTTAAATGGGGCCGAACCATCAGTCAGTACGTGGAGAGGTGTGCACACGTACTGTTCCACCATGTTAGTGACATGCTGCCTCCTGCTAACACGTTCCGTATCAGGTGGTGGTGCAGTTAGCTGTGGTGTGGTGACAAAACGTTTCCACATCTGTGCCATGCTAACTCTGCCCTCAGAGGAGCTGGCCATAATACAGGTGCATTGGCGACCTGTTGCTCCTCCTCTGCCTTCGCCTTGGGCTTCCACTTGTTCCCCTGTGACATTTGGGAATGCTCTCAGCGTGTCTACCAACGTGTGCTTGTACTCGCGCATCTTCCCATCACGCTCCAGTGCAGGAAGTAAGGTGGGCACATTGTCTTTGTACCGGGGATCCAGCAGGGTGGCAACCCAGTAGTCCGCACACGTAAAAATGTGGGTAACTCTGCTGTCGTTGCGCAGGCACTGCAGCATGTAGTCGCTGATGTGTGCCAGGCTGCCCAGAGCTAAGGACAAGCTGTCCTCTGTGGGAGGCATATCGTCATCGTCCTCCGTTTCCCCCCAGCCACGCACCAGTGATGAGCTGCGTTGGGTCCCACCCCACTGTGAACATGCTTCATCCTCATCCTCCTCCACCTCCTCATCCTCCTCCAGTAGTGAGCCCTGGCTGGCCACATTTGTACCTGGCCTCTGCTTTTGCAAAAAACCTCCCTCTGAGTTACTTCTAAGAGACTGGCCTGAAAGTGCTAAAAATGACCCCTCTTCCTCCTCCTCCTGGGCCACCTCCTCTTCCATCATCGCCCTAAGTGTTTTCTCAAGGAGACATAGAAGTGGTATTGTAACGTTGATAACGGCGTCATCGCCACTGGCCATGTTGGTGGAGTACTCAAACAGCGCAACAGGGCACACAGGTCTCGCATGGAGGCCCAGTCATTGGTGGTAAAGTGGTGCTGTTCTGCAGTGCGACTGACCCGTGCGTGCTGCAGCTGAAACTCCACTATGGCCTGCTGCTGCTCGCACAGTCTCTCCAGCATGTGCAAGGTGGAGTTCCACCTGGTCGGCACGTCGCATATGAGGCAGTGAGAGCAGGAAGGCCGAAGTTACGCTGTAGCGCAGACAGGCGAGCAGCGGCAGGATGTGAACGCCGGAAGCGCGCACAGATGGCCCGCACTTTATGCAGCAGCTCTGGCATGTCGCGGTAGTTGCGATTGAACTTCTGTACCACCAAATTCAGCACATGCGCCAGGCAAGGAATGTGCGTCAAACCGGCTAGTCCCAGAGCTGCAACGAGATTCGCCCATTATCGCACACCACCAGGCTGGGCTTGAGGCCCACCAGCAGCAACCGCTGGTCGGTCTGTTATTCAATAACCCCCCACAACTCCTGCGCTGTGTGGGGCTTGTCCCCCAAACATATGAGTTTCAGAACGGCCTGCTGACGTTTACCTCGGGCTGTGCTGAAATTGGTGGTGAAGGTGTGTGGCTGACTGGATGAGCAGGTGGAAGAAGAAGAGGAGGAGGAAGCCAAGTAGGAGGAGGAGGCTACAGGAGGCAAAGAATGATGCCCTGCGATCCTTCGCGGTGGGAGGATGTGCGCAAAGGAATTCTCCGCCTGGGGCCCAGCCGCCACTACATTTACCCGGTGTGCAGTTAGGGAGATATAGCATCCCTGGCCGTGCTTACTGGTCCACGTATCTGTGGTTAGGTGGACCTTGCCACAGATGGTGTTGCACAGTGCACACTTGATTTTATCAGATACTTGGTTGTGCAGGGAAGGCACGGCTCTCTTGGAGAAGTAGTGGCGGCTGGGATCAACATACTGTGGGACAGCCATCGCCATCAGCTGTTTGAAGCTGTCTGTGTCCACCAGCCTGAATGACAGCATTTTAAAGCCCAGTAGTTTAGAAATGCTGGCATTCAGGCCCAGGGCTCGAGGGAGGCTTTACGCTTTCTCTCCAATGTTTGTGAGATGGAGAGCTGAACGCTGCCGTGTGACATGGTGGAGATGCTTGGTGACGGAGGTGGTGGTGTTGGTGGCACATCCTCTTTTTGGTGGGCGGTAGATGCCGACATTCCTGAGTGAGTTCCTTGTTTAAGGTGTTTACTCCACTGCAGTTCATGTTTTGCATGTAGATGCCTCGCTTCAGGCTCTGATGGCACAGCATACAAACCACTCGGGTCTTGTCGTCAGCACATTGTTTAAAGAAGTGCCATGCCAGAGAACTCCTTGAAGCTGCCTTTGGGGTGCTTGGTCACTGGTGGCAGTGGCCAGTAGCAGGCAAACTCTCTTGGCGGCAGCTGTTCTGCTTTTGCCCCCTGCTCCCTCTTTTGCTACGCTGTTGGCTCGGTCTCACCACTGCCTCTTCCTCTGAACTATGAAAGTCAGTGGCACGACCTTCATTCCATGTTGGGTTTAGGACCTCATTGTCCCCTACATTGTCTTCAACACAGTCTTCCTCCCTGACCTCCTGTTCGGACTGCAAAAATACGCAGCAGTTGGCACCTGTCTTTCGTCATCGTGCGGACTCTGATGAGGTGGTATTCCCATGTCCTCATCATCAGGAAACATAAGTGGTTGTGCGTCAGTGCATTATATGTCTTCCACCACTGGGGAAGGGCTAGGTGGATTCCCTTGGGAAACCCTGCCAGCAGAGTCTTCAAACAGCATAAGAGACTACTGCATAACTTGAGGCTCAGACAGTTTCGCTGATATGCATGGGGGTGATGTGACAGACTGATGGGCTTGGTTTTCAGGCGCCACCTGTGTGCTTTCTGCAGATGACTGGGTGGGAGATAATGTTGTGAACGTTCCGGATCCACTGTCGGCCACCCAATTGACAAGCGCCTGTACTTGCTCAGGCCTTACCATCCTTAGAACGGCATTGGGCCCCACCAAATATAGCTGTAAATTCTGGTGGGTACTGGAACCTGAGGTAGTTGGTTCACTAGGACGTGCGGCTGTGGCAGAACGGCCACGTCCTCTCCCAGCACCAGAGGGTCAACTAACAACACCACGACCATATCCGCGTCCCTTACTTGATGTTTTCCTCATTGTTACCGTTCACCACAATAAGAAAAAAAATATTTGGCCCAATGTATTGAATTCAAATTCAGGCCTTTTTTTTTTTTTTTTTTTTTTTTTACAGGCACTTAACACTATCTGGCTATCTATTTATGTACTGTATTACACTAATCCAGGCACAGCAGTAACCACAGATTTAGGGGAATATCAATTGTATGCCTAGTATTTAGGTGGAGATGCACAGTAGCGTGTAAAAAAATATATAGGATTATGCTTTCAGCACTTTGTGTAATATACCTTTAACGGAAAGAAATACACTTAGATGTAAAATGGTGTGTGCAAATGTAGAGGATTATGCTGTATTTTAACACTTATGGTAATATACCCTTTAACGGAAAGAAATAAACTTAGAGATGCACGCTGAGTGCAGTATACACAGATTTTGGGTATTGCTATTCTGGCAATTGAATTTCACCCCAGAACAAAATATATCCTTTGAAGGATACTATTAAACTATTTGTCCAGCCACAGCTAGAACACCAGATTTACCGTATTTCTATTTTAGCACCTGAATTTCACCCCAGAAAATAATATATCCTTTGACGGACACTATGAAACCTGTCCAGTCACAGCTGGAACACCAGATTTACGGTATTGCTATTTCGGCAATTGAATTTCACCACAGAAAAAAATGTATCCTTTGCTGGACACTATTAAACTTGGCCAACCACTGTTGGGACACTAGATTTACAGTATGCTATTTTAGCAATTGAATTTCACCCCAGAAAAGTATCTATCCTTTGCCAGACAATAGACAGTATTACACTTGGCTAGCCACAGCTGGAACACCAGATTTAGGGGATTGCCATTTTGGCAAATGAATTTAACCCCTCAATAAAATATAGAAATTTCTATCCGGAGTTTCTAGGGGTGACAATAAGCACAGCCAAGCCCCTGATGTAGGATATAGCAAAAAAAAAAAAACTAGTATTGATGGACTTGGTGGCAGCTTGTGCACCACAAGACACAAAATGGCCGCCGATCACCCCAGAAAAAAGTGACAGAAAAACGCTCTGTGCAGCTTAAAAACCAGTGAGCAATTAACTAGTAGAAGTTAAATGATTCATAGCTGTAGATCGATCACTTCATTAGATGTTTTTGCTGAGTTTTCCCTGCCTAATCTCGCCCTCACAGCAGCTGCGTCCTCTCCCTACACTAATCAGAGCAGTGTGACGTGCGGCGCTACGTGACTCCAGCTTAAATAGAGGCTGGGTCACATGCTGCACTTGGCCAATCACAGCCATGCCATTAGTGGGCATGGCTGTGATGTCTTCTTAGGGCAAGAAGTAAAACACTAGCTGATTGGCTGCTCTTCAACCCTTCAGAAAGCAGGAAGAAATCGCCGAACAACGGACCCGAACCCAAAATTGTTTGAAAATTTTCGGGTCCGTGTCCCGAACACCCCAAATTTCGGTACGAACCCGAACTATACAGTTCGGGTTCGCTCAACTCTACATATAACATATGGAGGGTGGAATTCCAGGATTCGATTTCTTGAAGGGCACGGAGCAGTTCCTCCCCTGTGTGACTCCGTTCGCCCAGGCAAACGAGGTGCAGAACAGCGTGACACTGCCATGCCCTGCACATGTGGTATGCTGGAGGAGCACTGTGTGGAGTAGGCAGTGGAGGCTGAGGGGGCAGAGGGGGACATTGTCGCAGGTCTAACGGCATCAAAACGTGGGCCGTAAAGGACATGTATTGTCCCTGACCGTAGTTATAGCTCTACACGTGCACTTTGGCAGACACCGACCGGCTCAAAAATTGTCCCGCCTTCTGTTCTACATGTATGTGCGGGGCTGGTACTGCCTTTTTGGCAAATAAATGACGGCTTTAGACTCTCCACCTCGGCTTGGCACAAGCCATCAGTTCTCTGAAAGGTGCAGACTCCACCATTGGAAAGGGAGGGACTGCAGCAGCAGAAACTTGGACAGGAGCACATTCAGCTTCTATTGTCTCTTGGCAATCGCTTCGGTGATCGATTGCTGACAAAATGACTGACAAGGAGTAGGAGGGCGAGGAGCAGGAGCATCAGGACCAGCAGATGATGGGAAGGACAGACAGCTCCATTCGGCTGAGGTGGTGGAGCCTTGACAGCCTGAAATTGGCTGCATGCCACTGGGTTATGCAGTGGTTGCTGCAGCACGCTGGACCACCACATCGGAGCAACGGTTCTCCCAGGCCACTTTATAGTGACGCTGCATATGTTGATGCAGGGCTGTGGTACCAACATTGGCACCCTGGACACGCTTTACCTTCTGCATATGGCCATGTTCACTTTCTCTGGGGGCTTAACAAAAAACTGCCACACCGCCAAGTAGGTGATTTTACTTCCAACACTACGCATTAACTGACTGCTACCGCCGCTGCCTCTTTCAACCCGTGCACCTCTACTTCCCTGGCAGGTAGGCTCCTGCGAAGTGGGTGGTCTAACCCGTGCATGTTTGGCAGGATGCCCAGAGTACTATGAACAGATAATGGCTCAGAATATACAAGTGGTAAAACACAAGCCATTCTCGGGAAACATGGAATCATGTTCCAGACAACTGTTCCATATAACCCAGAGCAAAATGGAGTTGCAGAAAGAATAAACCACACACTGTGTGAAAGTGGGAGGAGCATGCTATTTGATGCTGATATGCCAACTACATACTGGGGAGAAGCTATCATGACTGCATGTTATCTTCAAAATCATTTGCCAGGAAAAGCAACAACAAAAATTCCATATGAACTGTGAAACAAAAAGAAACCAAATTTAAGACACATCAGAATTTTGGAAAGTAAAGCCTATGTACACATTCCAAAAGAAAAACGTACAAAATGGGATGCATGTGCAAAAGAAGGAGTACTTGTGGGTTACAGTGAATCTCAAAAAGGATACGGGATTTTACATCAAGACACAAACAAGGTAACAGTCAGCTGAAGTGTGATTATTGATGAAAGTTCTGTGTTTTTAAAGTTTGAAAAACTGCCACAAACTATTCAAACTGAGAAAGAATCAACATAAGTCACTCAAGAAAATAAGGAAAGTGGCACAGAAATAGAAATTACTAAAGAAAAGTCAAAAACTGATACTGAACCAGAGATCCCTTCAGTAAGAAGATTAACCAGAACCAATAAAGATGTTACAGCTGAACGTTTATCTTGCATAGCTCGCAGAGCCATTCAAACTGAACCAGGTTCATGGAAAGAGATGAAGAAACTGCCAATGCATGAGAAACAAATGTGGAATAAAGCTGCTGATAAAGAGAAGACATCAATGATCTCCAGACATAGAGACTTTTAGAGCTACCTCAAGGTAAACATGCCATAGGATGTAAATGGATTTTTAAAACCAGATGTAACTCTGAAGGGAAAGTCTGTCGGTACAAGGCAAGGTTGTTTGCTAAAGGTTACTCACAGAAGTTCAGTGAGGACTATGATGCTACTTTTGCTCCAGTTGCTAAACAAAGTACTTTCAGAACACTTATGACAGTGGCTGCCATGCATTCAATGATTATGAAACATCACCATATTAAGACAGCTTTTCTTAATGGTGATATTGAAGAAGAAATGTACATGTCTCAGCCAGAAGGATATGTGAAAAAGGGACAAGAGCACCTTGTCTGCAAGTTGCAAAAATCTCTTTACGGTCTTAAACAATCAGCTCGAGCATGGAACTTAAAGATTAATCAAGTTCTACTAAATGAAGGATTTACAAGAAGCAAAGCTGATCCATGCCGTTACGCTAAACAATTAGATGCTGAATGGATGTATCTGCTAATTTATATGGATGACCTGATCATTGCTCACAAAAAAAACAATGAAATTGCAAAGTTAACAGGAGTACTCAATAAGCACTTTGAAACTAAAGACCTAGGTGAAGTAACATTATCTTGGAATTGACATCCAGCGTGAAAAAGATGGAAGTTTCCTGTTAAACCAGAGTGCAAGAATGTAATCTATTCTTCAGCAATTCAACATGACAGGAACAAGCAAACCTATGGATACAGCCTATCCATAGATAAAAAGGAGAAGATGATCTTCTTACATCCAATAAACAGTACAGACAAGCAGTGGGGGCACTTCTCTGCATTGCAACCACTACACATCCAGACATTGCAGCTGCCATGTCTCTTCTTTGCAGGCGAGTTGATAAACCACGTTAAAGAGACTAGAATGCAAATAAAAGAGTTATGAGTAGAGTTGAGCGAACACCTGGATGTATCGGGTTCGAGAAGTTCGGCTGAACTGAATGTTCCCGAACTCGACCCGAACTTCACCCCGAAACCCGAACCCCATTGAAGTCAATGGGGACCTGAACTTTTGGGCACTTAAATGCTGTAAAATAGCCCTGGAAAGGGCTAGAGGGCTGCAAAAGTCAGCAAAATGTAGGCAAATGCCCTGCAAACATATGTGAATAGGGAAATGACTTAAACTAAAATAAAATATACAGAAAAATAATATACATTCTAAACTTGAGCCTAAGTGAGTAACAGTGGCATCTGTCACTCTGCAAACAGAGTATGTGGCAGCACACCACATCTGTCATTGTCACCAAGCCTCTCCACCAAATCCCATGGAAGTGTTCAGCTATCAGCTGTCCATCTCCCAAACACTGGAGAGAAAAAGAAATAGAGAGAGGAAGTACCCCCCTACTCATGGCTCTGAATGCCTTATTTCAAACTTCCTGGTCCTTCGAAATGCTGTCATTCTGTCTGGTGGACAGTTTTAAAAACCTTATGGCGGTGGCTATCCCACAGAACGTGTATCCCAGCCTCCGCTACTTTTGCAGGCGAGCCATCCCTTCTCTGCACAACCAAGTGGCGGACAAAATCAAGTGTGCACTGTGCAACGCTATCTGTGGCAACGTCCACATAACCAACAATACAGTGGGTAAATGTAGCGGCTGGCCCAAAGGCGGATAGCATTTTTGCGAATGTCCTTCCGTCCCCGAGGATTGCTGGGCATTTCTCTTTGTATCCTGTTACCTCCTCCTCCTACTTGGCTTCCTCCTCCTCTACCTTATCCACTCAGCGTAATACCTTCACCACCCACAGCAGCACAGCCAGGGGAAACAACAGCAGGTTGTTTTAAAACTTGTGTGTTTGTGGGACAAACCCCGCACCGCACAGGAGCTGTGGACAGGCATGGAACAACAGACCGACCATTGGTTGGTGCCCCTGAGCCTCCAGCCCAGCCTGGTGTTGTGTGCTAATGGGCGAAATATACTAGCAGGTCTGGGCCTAGCCGGTTTGACACACATCCCCTGCCTGCCACATGTGCCGAATTTGGGGTGCAGAAATTCCTAAACACCAGACAGAGAAAATCAATTCAGTTATGGAACACCCCCCCCCCCTTCATTCAAACCATTAACAAACTATTTACTAATTTTCTAAAAAATTAAAATAACTATAATGCAGCTTAACTTACTATATACACGCCTTACACTTAACTTAAGGCCAGTGACATCCAGGTGGCTCTAAGGGTGAGTTCCTACACCACCATAGTCCCTGGCCTGGAACACAATTGTCCAGCCAGGGCACCGTTCTGGAGGATGAAGAGGATAAGTAGGATGAGGAGGAGTAGGAGGAACCGTGTTCTCAGCAGGGTGGCACCCAAGCCAGCTCACTGGCAGCTGGGTCACCATCAGCACCTCAGAAGGCTGGGTTAGCATTGGCGAAATGTGGAAAAGCTTTGTCATCACACCACAACAATCTGTACCACTAGCAGATCTGGAATGTCTTAGCAGGAGGCAGCATTTCAGCAACATGGTGGAACAGTACACGTACTGACTGATGGGTCTGCCTAGGGGAATAGCTACAGGGGAAGCAACTGCTTTGGGGCCGTGACCTAGAAAGGGCCCATCCAGGAGGAGGAGGAGGTATTATACAATAAAATTATATACAGTGGCAGTATAGACAGTGTAGAAAGCGAATGGAACAGATTCTGGGCCTGGTCTGAGAGAGCGATCTTTAGTAGCCACAGTCATAGCGGCATGAAAGGAAGGAGTTTGCGCAAAAATTACCGGGGGAGGGGGGCCCCCATTTAAATATTTGCTGTGGTGCCCAATCATTTCTAGCTACCCCACTGGGTCTGCCCCATCCAACTTTTGGGTCATCAAATTGGGCACATGTCCTGAGGTTTCCCTTTACGTCTTGGAGGTGCTGGCCTACCCTGCAGCCACTGTATTGTCTGAACGTGTGTTTTGCATGGCTGGTGGCATTATCACAGACAAGCACAGCCGCCTGTCCGCAGACAATGTGGGCAAGCTTTCGTTTATTAAAAAGAACCAGGCATGGATCCCACAGGACTTGCTTGTACCTTATGCAGAATAGACATGTATACCGGCCTCACCCAACCACTGTTTAACTAACGTGCACTTACACTTTGTTTTATTTTTTATATTTTCCCAATGTTTTGGGGTCTACACTAATTTATTTTAAAAAATTTAAAATAAAAATACAGTTTTTGGCACAGCCCAAAACGGCTTTATTTCATGCAAGAATTGTAAGTTCCCTGTCAGTTATGCAGTGCAGGGTTTTGTACCTGGCAAAAATGGTAATATTTCACCCAACAATTTAAAATATATCCTTTGCCAGACACTATTAAACTTACCCAGCCACTGCTAAAACCACTGATTTATGGTATTGCTATTTTGGCAATTGAATTTCACCCCAGAAAATAATATATCCTTTGAAGGACACTATGAAACTTGTCCAGTCACAGCTGGAACACCAGATTTACGGTATTTCTATTTTTTCAACTGAATTTCACCCCAGAACAAAATATATCCTTTGCCGGACACTATTAAACTTGGCCAGCCACAGCTGAAACCACTGATTTACTATATTGATATTTTGGCAATTGAATTTCACCCCAGAAAATTATCAATCCTTTGCCGGACACCATTAAACTTGGCCAGCCACTGCTGGGACACCAGATTTAGGGGATTGCTATTTTGCCAATTGAATTTAACCCCAGAAAATCATCTATCCTTTGCCGGACACTATTAAACTGCTGAAACCACTGATTTATGGTATTGCCATTTTGGCAATTGAATTTCACCCCAGAAAAAAATGTATTGTAACACGGGGTCATTTAGCTCTTCCAGATCGCCGTCTTATCACCTTAGACGGTTGGCACACATCAAGAAGCCACTCCACCACTGTAGATTCGGGTGCAAACTGGCCACGACCAGCTTTATTGTCACAACAGCAGTACAACAAAATCATAAAAATAGATCCTCGGCCGTCTGGCCACTGACTAAACAGTCTTTCCCTCTCTATCAGGATCTGGGTCTACCACCCAGCTCCCCAAGACACATCACCAGTGCTTACCCCACACACAGGGTTAGAGGGTCCCGGCTCCCACAGGCCTTGACACAGCCTGCTCCTTTCCCAGACTGGGAGCCCTGATTGAGAAGCTCAACCCACATTAATCCAAGCTCCTCAGCTGGCTGCTAATTTTCCCCATCACCAGACTGACTGCTGCAGACAGTGGGAAAAACTATTTTACCAACCTTTCTTGTTCTCACCCAGCTTGCTCTGGGTGAGATATGCCACTTGAATGGCCTTCTGGCAGCTCCACTGCCACAGTATTCTTTGACGGACACTATGAAACTTGTCCAGTCACAGCTGGAACACCAGATTTATGGTATTTCTATTTTGGCAATTGAATTTCACCCCAGAAAAAAATATATCCTTTGCCGTACACTATTAAACTTGGCCAGCCACAGCTGAAACCACTTATTTATGGTATTGCTATTTTAGCAATTGAAGTTCACACTAGAACAAAATCTATCCTTTGCCGGACACTATTAAACTTAGTCAGCCACTGCTGGTACACCAGATTTAGGGGATTGCTCTGTGCAGCCTAGAAACCAGTAAGCAATTAATTTGCAGAAGTTGAATGATTCACAGCTGTAGATCGATCACTTCATTTGGTGTTTTTGCTGAGTTTTCCCTGCCTAATCTCGCCCTCACAGCAGCTGCGTCCTATCCCTATACTAATCGGAGCAGAGTGACGTGCAGCGCTACCTGACTCCAGCTTAAATAGAGGCTGGGTCACATGCTGCACTTGGCCAATCACAGCCATGCCATTAGTGGGCATGGCTGTGATGGCTTTTTAGGGCAAGAAGTAAAACGCTAGCTGATTGGCTGCTGTGCAGCCCTTCAGAAAGCGGTAAGAAATCGCCGAACAAACCCAAACTTTTTTGAAAAAATTCGGTCCGAACCCGAACTATACAGTTCAGGTTCGCTCATCCCTAGTTATGAGATATCTGAAACAGACAAAAGACTTAACCCCTTAAGGACACAGGGTTTTTTCATTTTTGCGTTTTCGTTTTGCGCTCTATGCCTTCCAAGAGCCATAACTTTTTTATTTTTCCGTTCACATGGCCATATGAGGGCTTATTTTTTGCGGGACAAGTTGTACTTTCCAACGCCATCATTTAATAATGCATACGGTGTAGTGGGAAGCGGGAAAAAAATTCCAAATGGGGTGAAATTGCAAAAAAAAGCAATTTCACCACAGTTTTACGGGTTTCTAAATTACGAAGTTTAATTTGCGATAAAACTGACCATTTAGTTTTATTCTACAGGTCAGTACGAATCCGGCGATACCCAATATGTATAGCTTTTCTTGCGTTTTGATAGTGAAAAAAAAAATTTTTTTTGTTGCCATGTTTTGACCGCTATAACGTATTTGTAAATAAGTGTATGGCGTTGTATGGGGGCTTATTTCTTGCGGGGCGATCTTAACTTTTAGTTGATACCATTATGGGGTGTGTAGGACTTTTTGATCGCTTTTTATTTAATTTTTTTTGAGGAAATGAAGCGTCAAAAAACGGCAAATCGGCCATTTGGGCGCTTTTTTTCGTTTTTCTGTTTACCGTATCTCGCCACATTGCATTGGAGAAGCCTGGTTGCTCGCCTGCTGCCTTTGGACTATGGCCCCCTGTTAAAAGACATCTTTTTTACCTGCAGAAAAGCTTCATTCGTGCTTTTCTGCCTGGGGTTCGGTAGTTTTGGTTGAATGTGTTATACCCCAGATAGGAATCCCATGGAGCCCATTCATATGAAACTGACTGTAAAGACTTTGGCTCCATGGCGATTAAACTGTATTCGTGTGGTCTGAGCGCCATTCACTTAATAATGTGCGCTCAGACCTGAGCTGTCTGGGGATATGTTAAATGTATAGTTTTAATGTAATGTGTCTTACCTGGTGTATTTTAACAGTAATGCTTGTTCTGTGTCCCCATGTGCATAATGGAGTCTTGTCTCTGAAATGTCTGTGTGTATTGTAAAGGGTGGGACATTGTATATTGAATAGTGATGTCTGTCCTATTGTCCCCACATGTGTATTGGCGATTTCCCTTTGTCCTGAGAGATAATTGAATGACTCCTCAATTGTCTCCAGGACAGAAGACATTGGGTATTCTCCTGCCTGTGGTGATTGCATTACCCATGTAGGGTGATTGTATCACAGGCAGAGGGGAGGGATATGCTGGGGGTGTCTGTATTGTCCCAATGTGTGTGATTGGCTGCTGTATCCCGTGTCGCAGTCTTCCTTCTGGTCCTCTAGGGGAGTGTCCACCAGGTGGGAGACCTGGATAAATACCGGGCAGGTAGCCCATAATAAAAAGATAGAATTCCTGTTTACCATCAATACGGAGCCTCGTCTCGTTCTTGGGGGGATTCACTGTATGCTGTTAGAGACTGATTGCCAGGAGTGGAAGCTGATTGTCTGCTTTTCCTGTTCGTCTGCTAGCAGCTATTTGGGAGGTTCCAGTACGGGAGTTGGAGTGCTATTTTGTATCCAGTTCGGGAGTTTGGTGTTCTGCAGTAGCTGTGCCTATATCTCTGTAAAGGGGGCCGATCGCCTAAACGGTTTTTACCCCTTGTCTGCAGAAACGGTCCGTTACAACTTGTATTGGAGTTTATGAGCATTTTACTACTTTCCTATGAAGCCCTATTGCTAACAAGGGCTCCATAGGAAATAGTAAGTGATAGCCTCAAGCTGAATGAAAGGCTTGAGGCTATCCCTTACAGCGCTCCGATTCTCCCGATCACCACTAGGGGGAGCCGGAGCGCTGCCGAAAGTTTTACTTTCGGTTTTAGCGCGTGCAGATCAGGATTGATCACGGCATCTGCGGGGTTAAATGATTGCGGTCGGCAGCGCTGCCGACCGCGATCATCAGCTGCAGGGGTCAGCTACAGGAATCAGCCGGACCCCCGCAGCGATGGTGCCTGCAGCAGCCAGGAGCGGGCGCCATCTTTAGGGACTGGACACATGACGTACCCATACGTCATGTGTCCTTAAGGAGTTAAGTTTGAAACTGTCAGCAAGTGGTGACTAAAACCTCATGAGATATGTGGACTCTGATTGGGCAGGTGACTACAGCACACACAAATCCACAAGTGGTTACTTATTAAAATTGGTAAACAGTCCCATATCTTGGTCCAGCAAGAAACAGATGTCAGTGGCATTGTCTTCTACAGAAGCTAAATACATATCTGCAGCTTATGCCAGTCAAGAAGTTGTGTGGTTACAGCAATTACTCAAGGATCTTGGAGAGGCAACATCAGAACCTACTGTCTTATTTGAGGACAATCAGGCTTGCATTAAGCTTGCAACAAGTGAGAAGATTAATGCAGGAACCAAGCACATCAATGTCAGACATGATGACATTCATGATTTAGTGGATCAGAAAGTGATTGTACTTGTGTATTGTGAGTCTGAAAAAATTATTGCTGAGGCTTTGACAGCCACTCGTTAGAAACAGATTTGTGGATCTTAGATCAGAAATGGGACTGACATAGATTGTAGTTGTTGAGTGGGGGTGTTAGTATACAAAGTTTGTATTGTATAAGCAACAACCACTGTATGTCATTGTTGTATGTCTAGTATATTGTATGGTCACTAGATGTCAGTGTTACATTTCTGTAAGTTCCTGTTTTGCTATGTCTTTGAAATAAAAGAGTTTAGTGCTCGTTCTGTGACCGAGCAGAGGTCAGTGAAACTACACAGACTGTCTGCCTGTCCTTTGTTTAGCCTCAGAAAGTATTTCTAACACTCTGAAGCCAATTTTAGACTCCACTTCCAAAAAAATCTGCATTATCTGCAAAAGCACTTAGACATTTGAGGAAAAAAAACACAGAATCTGTTTTTACTGGACACTTGGAGACTTTAATATGATTATACCTTCTTTTCTATGGTGCAATGCTCTTATCAGAGACTTGACTACTTGATTGTTTCAAAAGAACATCTACAGTCATGTACTCAGACCTATATAGGCACTATGCATCTATCTGACCATTCTCCTGTGTTCCTAACCATCTCGCACCAGGTCCTGGTCTTTTAGATGGCATCTTAATTATTAGCTTATCCTAGCTTCTTGCATCCTCACAAAAACTACTTTATGATTTTTTTTTTCTCTTGCCTCTCTCCCAGGGCCCTCACCTCATAAGCTTTAGGATGCTCATAAAGCATACATGGAGACCAATTTATCAGCATGGGTGCCCGGCTTAAGAAGGATAGGAGGGCCCGAGTGGAAGCTCTCCTTACCTACCCATATCCAATGACTAGAAACCTTCAACAAATTATCTTAAATAGATTACCATCTTTCTGAGCTTACTGATCTACGTGCAGCCCTAAGGAATCTTATGAATACCGCTTCAGCTAAGTTTTATCTTTATTTACAATTTAAGGCCTCTTTCACACAAACTAGTCGGATTCAATGAAACTGGCACCATTTAGCATGCAAGTTTAGTCAGTTTTGTCTGCGATTGCGTTCAGTTCCGTGCGGGTGCAATTAGTTTCGATGCACTTTTCACACGCGTGATAATAAACAAAAGGTTTACAAACATCTCTTAGCAACCATCATAGAAAAACGCATTGCATCCAGACTTGCTTCCGGATGCAATGCATTTTTCACTGAAGCCCCATTGACTATGGGGCCAGGGATGTGTGGAAAACACAAAATATAGAACGCAGAACTGATGCATGAAAAAACCCTCATGTACACAGTCCCATTAAAATGAATGGGTCAGGATTCAGTGCAGGTGCTATGCGTTCACGTCATGCATTGCACCTGTGCGAAAAACTGGCTCGTGTGAAAGGGGCCTAAGTATTATGCCTACGTAAATAAGTCTTCTAAATTTATAAAGCAGCATATTAACCAGCGAAAGTCATACAATTACATCCATAAGATCAATGTATCTGGTGGAGGAGAGGTTTTAGGACTGCTATTGCAGAACAATTCCAGAAATACATTCCCTCTATGATTTATCTGATAGTGAACTGGCTTGCCAAACCCCTCCTCCACCAGAAGCAGTGACTTATTTCCTCTGCTCTCTCTTCCTACTGTCTTTATCAGCTTCTCAAGCACAGGCCCTACAAACTCCGTTCAGGATAGATGAACTGGTGGCCGCAATTGGACAGCTTCCCAATGGGAAATGCCCAGACCCTGATGGCTTTCCTTCCTTATATTACCACACTTTTTGTAAAACATATTTATTCTCAATTTGCAACAGCTCCCAGTCAGGTGTTCCATTATCTGTAGATATGAAGATGGCTCACATTTCCCTGATTCCTAAAGAAGGGAAGGATATGTCCAACTGCACAAATTATTGCCAGATTTCCCTGTTAAAACTTGACCTGAAATTACTAGCTAAAATGTTAACTATTCGTTTATCCAAATGTCTCCCTTATTTGATACACAGGGACCAAGTGGGATTTATATGGGGAAGGAATAATACAGCTAGGGTAAATGCTATTTACCATTCTAAGTGACTTGCCTGCCCATTAGTGCTTTTTGCCACTGATGCCAAGAAGGGCAATGACAGGGTCAGCTGGGATTTTATGCATTCAACGCTGTTGTCATTTGGCCTTCCTGACCCATTCATTAAAGCAGTTTTTTCTCCCTTAACTCCAATGCTTCAGCTTCAATTATTATTAAGGGAACTCTCTCCCGTCCGTTTTTGATACGTATTGGCACCAGACCGAGACGTCCCCTATCCCCCTTACTATTCGTGCTAGTCATGGAATAACTTCTGCAGGAGGGAGAACAGAATTAAGGGGGTCTCAGTGGGTAATCAGGAATAGAAGATTGCAGCATTTGGGGACAATCTCTCGATTATGACCACTAACCCGATAGAATCCCTCCCTTGTATCTATCATATTCTAGAACAATTTGGCCTCTTTTCTAACTTTAAAATCAACATGAAAAGATTACATTTACTAAGCATGGACCTTTCCGTAGTCTGTCAAGAATAATTTGATAGCAAATTCACCTTTTAATTGGGACACCTCCTATATTACCGACCTGGGAGTAAAGCTGGGACCTAATCCCTCAACACTATTCCATTTAAATTACACTCCTCTCTTGAACTCTATACTGGATCAAGTTTCCACATTACAAATTCCCATGGTATCCTGGTTTGGCAGAAAAAAAAAAGCATAATCACATCTCTCATACTGCTCAGACTAACATATTTACAACAAGTCCTGCCCATTTCCGTGCCACGATATTACTATTTAAACACTGAAAAGGTGAATTCGGGCATTTATATGGGCTGGGAAGTATAGCCTATTACACTCTGAGCAAACCCAAATTCTGTGGAGGGATTGGTCTGCTATAACCTGAGTTTTACAAAAGTTATTCTGTCGAGAGTAGTGGCCTGGCTCAGTCAACATTTACAAAGATCTTGGATGACCATAGAGCAAGCAAATTTTCAACCATCCTTTACTTGTCTTCTAGTAGGAGTGGATAACCACCCTAAAACTGAAAGGGCCCTTAACCCAGTGGTTAGAGCCACACTCTTGGCATGACAATGTTTCAGAAGTCTCGTAGCGCAATTTCCCTACCCTCACCTCTGATTCAAGTACAAGCCATCTTAGCCCTGGCTCCCTCTGCTGTGGTTAAGCGCCTCCCTAGTAGCAGTGGATGACCGCCCTACAACTGAAAGGGCCCTTAACCCGGTGGTTAGAGTACAAGACATCTTAGCCCTGGCTCCCTCTGCTTTTTTTGAGAGCCTCCCTAACTCTATTCACACATCCCCATTGCTGGTGTTGGCTGTATTCAATGACGAGGGTGGGGTCCTAGGGGGAGAGGCTATGTCTCAGCTTTTGCCTGATAGCCGGTTCTATCCTCCTGATCTCATTCCTACATTCCTTCATTTACAAACATATCCCTAAACAAGCTCTCATGCGAGCTTTAACACCTGGTAGACTAATCTCTGAGTATCTCAGGAGATTGTGCACCCCAGTGCTCATGCCAAAGCCAGCTTTCATAGGACTTTGGAAGAGAGATTTGGGAGTTTCCTTTACTCAGTCAGAAAGGTCATTACTTTTTAGGTCGCCTCATCGGGCCTCCAGTTGTGTGCGGGCACAGGAGAATGGTTATAAAATTCTGACCAGATGGTAAAAGACCCCTGATATTATGTATAGTATATAGTGTTAGTGGGTCAGATAATTGTTGGAGATAAGGTTCTTTCTTCCATGTTTGATGGACCTGCCCTATGATACAGACTTGGTGGTCTGAGATTTTTAGCAATAGCAATAATGTGTGCAATTTGTCTTTTCCACTTTCGCCTCAATTGGTCTTGCTGGGAATCTCGACTCCCAACCCTACTCATGTTCCCTCACCTTTTTTTAAGTCCCACATTAGTGCAGCACGTCTTTTAATCCCTCTCTATTGGCTTTCCACCGACCTCTCTTCTGTGGCTCAATATATAGAGAAAATTGACCAAATCTATAGGTTTGAGGACCACCAAGTCTATATCATAGGGCATGTTTGAGGAGATATCTGCATAGGAGAAACACTCTATTGCTAAATTTAATGCTCCATTGGCAAGCTTTGTCTATCTTTCGGAAATACTAATACTTTGAACCTGGTGTTTTAGGTTACCTGGACAAGGAGAGATGTTCACAGTTCTAACCTTTATTAATAGATGGACTACCCCCAGATTCTTAGCTAATTAATCAGTACCTGTACCATAGTGTTTGTATGGTGTATTTTCTCACAATAAAGCTTACAAAAAAACATACCCCTGTAATTACTACCTTCGTAAAGGACTTTCAAGTGCTGTTTTTCTTTAACTGTATTGAAAAACTTGTTTATACATATTTTATTTATTTTTTTTAAGTCCCAAAATAGAAATACTTGATATATGAAATACTTAATATTTGATATAATTCAATCCAGTTTTAAGAAGTGGGTGGGAAAGTGGACATGGTTAAATTTGTTAATTAGCTACGCTCCACATTTATCACTGCAACATTTTTAAAAAAATCTCAAACCAGAGGGGTGGAGCCTAGCAGCAGAGCTGCATGCATGCAGCTGTGTGAGCTCTGCTGTAGATCGATAGGGAGTGAGCATTCCCAGCCTCACATTAGCAGCCAACATGGGCAAACTCCACAAGGATAAAAAAAAAAAAAGGACACTCCTGGGACCCTAAAAGGGTATCTTAAAACGGTTTGTAAATGACGAGTATGCTGCACTTGAGAAGGCCGGACAAGATTGCGCTGGGCCTTGAAACTTCGCAGCACCATGAGGCCACAGAAGACTCAGAGGAGGGAGAAGGTAGCAAGGCTGCGGCCCCTACCTCCTGAGAAAGACTTAACAGTATCCAGACCCTTCATGTGCCAACTACTCGCTGAAGCCCTGGACCCCTTTGTCCAAGAGCTCAACATAATTTAAAGCAGCTCGGTGATTGGGTGGAGGTGGTTGAAGCCTAACAGGCCACCATGGTGGATTTTGAAATGGCGATCTCCCACAATATGGACTATGCACAGGCCCACCTGAACCATTTAATCAACTGGAGACCAGGACAATCGTGAAAGACAAAACAACTTGCGGCTGAAAGGTTTTCCAGAAACCATCCAAGCAGATGCCATTATTCCCCTGTTCATTAACTTCTTCACAGACCTCCTGGGCACAGAAGTAGCTGACGACGTAACACCAAGCGCTGAGACACCCACTAAGCCCTACGGAGCAACCAAGGGACATAATCTGTAAGCTGACAAACTTTCAGACTAAAAAAATCCAGAAAACTGCCCGAACCTCTGCCCCTTTAACTTTTGCAGGATCAATCATTTCCATCTATCAGGATTTGTCCCCAATGACTTTAAAGAAAAGAAGGGCTCTAAAGCCACTTTTGGATGTTTTAGGAGACCAGAAGATCCTCTATCAGTGGCTATATAACTACAAGAAAATTGTAGTCCGAGCACAGGCTGACCTAAAGCGTGTATATGAACACCTAGACATTGCAGACCTACAGATTGCTGACTGGAACCCGGTCCAAGAGCTAACAGCAGTTCCAGCCTTTCCGATGATTACCTCCTGGACATCGGTGGGAACAGGACAGCCACAACGACAAAAAAGAAAGTCTGGGAAACTCACACCACGGAGGTTTGCTCTTCAAAATAACTGAGAGACTCTTTGGACTTTCAATATGTACCAACTTCCAGGAACACCAAATGGGGTGAACTAGAAAGAGCATACTTTGTTTATTTACTCAGATTACTTTTTAGGGTTTAAATTCTGTCTATCCAATACTGGGGTATACCCCCTTTAAGAGAGATTTGTTCATTTTTAACTAGCTGCCTGCTCCCTCCACAAGATCCTATAGGTGGCAGTTTATGCCCATCACATTCACCCACTTGTGTGGGTAAGTTACCGCTCCTTATTGGAGCTCTGTTTGGTTTCAGTTCCTTTTAATTTTACTTATTACATGTGCACCTTTGCTTTTCCATGCCATTTGTTGGAGAATGTTAGTTTTGCCCACTCAAAGCGAGATATTGGCACATGTTATGTTTTTTACTGTAATGCACAATGTTCTTTCACTGTAAATGGGACAAGTGAGATGGAGAACGGTATATGGAGACTTTGTGATTTGTCAGGCGGGAGGTTGGCGACCCCTCACTTCACTCCCTGCCCTTGTTCATAGATACCTCTCAAAGCACCCTTTCCTTATGTAAATGACTGTGATTAAGGTATGCTCCTATAATGTACACGGTATGAATGCACCTGCCAAGAGGAGTCAAATATGTAATCTGCTGAAAAAGCATTGGGACATCTGGTTTATAACCAATGGTTTCATAGCACAACCCCAGACTCCGCCTCCAAAGGAGTCAGCATAGTACTTCATAGACAGCTCCCCTTGGAGGTGCATTCAACTCTCACAGATAGCGAGGGTAGGTATATTTTTATTAAAGGAGTACTAGGGTCACAAGTCTATACCTTTGGGTAATATATATGTACCAATTACATCTCAAGCACCATGTTTAAGAACGGCTCTGGCAGCATTCCACAGATTTCCTGAAGGCATAGTCATCCTAGGAGGTGATTTGAATGTAGCACTTTACCCCAAAGTGGACACATCCACAGGCACTTCATCACTGTCACACTCTGCACTCTGACACCTTTGCAACAACATTGCTAAGGCGTGCCTGGTGGAAGGGTGGAGAACATTGCACCCCAGTGATAAAGATTTTTCATATTACTCCCCGGCACATAATCATATCAAAGGCTAGATTATATTTTTGTGTCTACAGTACCTCACTGCAAAAGTGCATCAATTGGATCAATGGTTTTATCCGACCATGCTCCTGTATATTTACAGTTCACGCTGACTAATATACCCAAAAAGGAGATTATATGGAGACTTAACAAAATACTTTTGCACAACCCAGATAATGTGAAACAAATAGCGGGGAAACTTGAGGGATATTTTACACTCAGTCTCCAGACATTTCACCAAACGTGGTCTGGGAAGCGCATACGGCATTTCATATCACTAGGAACGTACGTTAAAAAGCGCAAGGAAGTTAAGATACTAAAATTGCAAGCCCAGATTCAAGCACTAGAATCAGTACATAAAAAACAACTTACCCCAGATGTCCTTCACGATTTCAGATCTCCTTAGATCCCAATTTACAAATATACTCAATGAGAAAACAGCTAAGTTATTAGGTATACTAGGTATATTAGGTTATTAGGCTACATTTCGCTACTATGCCCATGGTGATAAAGCCTCTAAATTTATGCTTTGCCTGTTGAAAAAGAGGAAAGTCCACTTCTATATATACATAGTATACAGTCTTCATCAGCCCAAACACTATTCCATACTGACCCAGATAGCAAACAGATTCACTAAATACTATACTCAACTCTATAATATTAGAAACTCAACATCAACACCAGAGGAAGAAGACAGGACTGTTCGAATGGAGAAGTGGCTTAATTCCCTTAATCAGCCTAAATTAACAACTAAACAAGCTCAGACACTGATCAGCCGTTCACACTTGCTGAACTGAAAAAGACTTTAAAATCTTTGCCACTACATAAAAGTCCAGGCCCAGACCAATGAAATATTGTGACTCCTTTCAAAACATACTGCTGCCGAAATTACTTTTGGTGTCTAACTCAATCTGGGAAGGAAAACCTCTTCACCCACACATGCTGACAGCCCAAATCACCATCATACCCAAAGAGAGAAAAGACCAATTCTCCTGCTCCAGTTATCGGCCAATCTCACTGCTTAATAACAATTTGAAATTACTGGCTAAGATCCTGGCTCTTAGGTTACAGCCTCTCCTCCCTTAACTGATTTATATGGAGCAGGTAGGATTTGTTAGCGGCCATAAAGCCAGAATGAATTCCAGTCAAATTTTTAACATCATTCAATATGCTCATAATACCTCCACTCCTTTAGTCCTTCTCGGCACGGATGACGAGAAGGCATTTGATAGGGTAGACTGGACATACACATACATGAGGGCCATGCAATCTTTCCACATTACCGAAGGCTTTATCAAGGCGGTTATGGAAATGTACAGGGATCCTAGTGCACAAGATCTCGTAAATAACACATTATCTCCTGCCTTTAAAATCAGTATCGGAACCAGGCAAGGATGCCCGCTTTCTCTGCTTTTGTTTGTCCTATACATGAAACCACTCCTACAAGCCTTCAGGCTTGATCACAGGATACAGGGAATTTAAATTCAGAAAGAAACACATACCCAAGCTGCCTTTGCAGACTACCTACTCCTTATCATCACCAACCCCATAGAGCCCTTTTCAGCAGTTCATGCACTATTGGACCATTTTAGTACTCTCTCTTATTTTAAAGTAAATCTCAACGAATCCCAAGTGCTGAATGTTACTTAGATCCTTAAACGCAGAGTACTCGAGGGGTGTTCACCTTTTATGTGGTTGTCGCGTAGTATTCCTTTCCTGGGCATTAACCTTACCTCCTATCCTTCTGCTCTTTATTTGGAAAACTATAAAAATCTACCACATACTATGAGCACCCTCATTAAAACAGGGGATATATCATTCACTTCATGGTTTGGGCGTAAATCCCTTATTAAAAGAATTCTCCTCTCGAAAGTACTAAATTACTTGCAGATACTACCAATCCCTCTCCCAAAGTCTTTCTTTGCATATTTGGGAAAACAATAATTGCTTACCGGTAATTGTTTTTCCTCGATACCCATGACGGCACCCAGGCGACTAGGACCTCCCATCCAAGACAGGAAACCTGAGGATATAAAAAGATGACACCCCTTCCACACCCCAGTGCTTGTATTTACCGGTGAAGGATGTGATACACAACAACAATGAAAGAAGAGAGAAAGAAGAAAATAATTCCATCTATATGTATATAAATGTCTATACATATAATGTTTTTTTTTTTTTTTTTGGGAGGGAATTTTGGGGGTGCCGTCATGGGTATCGAGAAAAACAATTACCGGTAAGCAATTATTGTTTTCCCCTCCCCCATGACGGCACCCATGCGAGAATAAAATATAAATCAAAATTTAGGGAGGGACTACGGCCTCAAGAACCCTCCTCCCAAAGGCCGAATCCTCATTAAGTCTAAGTCGATAATGCTTAAAAAAGGTATGAGGGGTGCTCCAAGTTGCAGCCCTGCAAATTTGACTCAGAGAAGCGTCAGCCCTCTCTGCCCAAGACGTGGCAACCGCTCTTGTTGAATGAGCTACAAATCCCTCAGGAGGAGGGAGACCTGAAGATGAATAGGCTAGAGTAATGGCCTTTTTAACCCATCTAGCTAATACCCCCTTAGAGACCTTCCGACCCTTATTCCTACCTTGGTACTGAATTAAGAGGTTTTCATCAATTCTCCAAGATGCTGTGGTTTCTAGGTAGAAAAACAGGCACCTTCTCACAGCGAGACAATGGAACTTTTCCTCCTTGGCATTGGTAGGATTAGGACAGAATGAGGGAAGAATTATGTCCTGATTCAGATGGAACTGGGACACTACCTTAGGACGGAAGGAAGGGATGGGCCTGATAATAACCTTATCCTCCTGGATATTTGTATAAGGCTGGAAAGCAGAGAAAGACTGGATTTCAGAAACCCTTCTGGCTGAAGTGATGGCGATCAGGAAGGCTAGTTTACAGGACAGAATCTCTAACGGGAGTTCCTGCAAAGGTTCAAATGGGTGCTGGGTCAGGGCTGTAAGGACTACATTTAAATCCCAGGGAGGTAAAAGGGAACGAAGGACCGGGCGAATTCTGGAGGCGGCATTCAAAAATCTTTTGATCCATGGGTGTTCGGCCAGCCTGACATCAAAAAAGTAACTTAGCGCAGCTACCTGAACTTTCAATGTGGAGGCCTTCAAACTTTTATCTAACCCAGCCTGTAAAAACGGAAGCACTTTGGGAATCTCCGGGGGACTCAAAGGATCCTGGGAAGAGCCCAAAAAGTTAGAAAATGCGCTCCAAACCTTTAGGTATTTTTTAGCAGTGGATTCTTTCCTACTTTTTAGAAGGGTGGCAACTACTGATTCAGATAACCCTCTTCTCCTCCACATGTACCTTTCAACTTCCATGCTGATAATTTCAGCACCTCTGGATTGGGATGAAGAATTGGCCCCTGGAAGAGAAGGTCCTCTCTCACCGGAATTGTAAGTGGGGGGAGAACCGCCATCCTCTGAACAACCGGAAACCAAGCCCTTTTGGGCCAAAATGGGGCTACCAGGATGATGGATGCCTTCTCCCGCGATATTTTGTTCAGCACCTGAGGAAGTAAACAGAAAGGAGGAAAGGCAAACCCCTCTTCCAGACTCCAATCCTGCACCAAGGCATCTATCCCTGTCGGTCTGTCCTGGATGTTGAGGAAAAAGAATCTCTCTGTCTTCCTGTTGGAGCGGGATGCAAAAAGATCTATAGAAGGCATTCCAAATACCCGAGTTATCTGCAGGAATGCCTCCTGGTTTAGGCACCACTCCCCCTGTTTGACCTGGGTTCGACTCAGGAAGTCTGCGACCAAGTTGTCCTTTCCCTTCAGATGGACTGCTGATAGGGCGAGATTCCTGTCTTCCGCTATCTGGAAGATTTCTTGGCTCAGGTACAGGAGTGGAGGAACCTTCGTCCCTCCTTGGCGATTGATGTAAGAGACCGTGGTGGAGTTGTCTGAATAAAAGCGAATATTCTGGTTTCTTAAATTGGGAACCGCTTTTGTCAGTGCCATAAGAACTGCCTTCAACTCCTTGAAGTTTGATGATTCGGCTCTGGTATCTATGTCCCATCTTCCCTGCCAGTCTCTGTTGACTGTATGAACTCCCCACCCCCAGGGACTGGCATCCGTGGTAATTGTCACCTGATGCTTGGCTGACCATATCTTCGCTACAGAGAGGTGACTGGGATCTAACCACCACCTCAGGGACATTCTGGCTCTGGAGGATAGATGGAAGTTCAGATCTAATGATTCCCTGGCCCCGTCCCAATTGCCTAGTATGTCTGCCTGCAAAAGTCGGGAGTGGTATTGTGCGTAAGGGACTGCCGGGATTGCTGCCGTCATTAGACCAAATACTCTCATGGCCTGACGAAAGGAGCATTGGTAAGCCAGGAAGACAACTTCCAGGGTCTTGTTTATCTTCTCTACTAGGAGAAAGCATCTCTGAAGGCAGGAGTCCAGCCGGATCCCTAAAAATACACAGGTCTGAGACGGGACGAGTGAGGATTTTTCCCAATTCAGTATCCATCCCAAAGATTACAGTGTCTCGCAAACTTCCACAATATCTTTCTCTAATTGGCTCTTGGACTGAAAATATTAGGAAGTCGTCCAAGTAGGGAATTAGGGAGATGTCCCTTAACCTTAGGTGAGCTGCTACTTCTGCTATGATCTTGGTAAATACTCTGGGGGCCTGGGAGATCCCGAATAGAAGGGCCCTGTACTGCAGATGTAACCATCTCCCTTGTACAAAGACTGCCGTTCTGAGAAATCTTTGAGACTTTTGATGGATCGGAACATGATAATAAGCGTCCTGTAAGTCCAGGCAGGGCTCCAGATGGCGACCAAAATGGTCGCCAATGCGACTTTAAATTGCAAAATGGCGACAAGACTTTGTAGTCTTGTCGCCATTTGCGCCTAGGCCCTCCGCTGCTCTGCCTCTTTAAAACGAATCGGGATTTCATGCAGCAGACACCAATAACAGAGCTCCGCACAGTGTAGAGCTTTGTTATTAGTGAGAAGGCTGCCGATTGGTCCTATGTATCGCGCGCTGCCCTGCCATTGGCTGCTGCTCCTCTCACACCACCCCCATTCTCCCGCGCTGAACTCTGCAGAGAAGCTTGTCTTCATGAAGACGGGGAGCCCGCTCCACGCCGACTGCTTTATCAGGTTAGCTGCCTTGCCACTACTAAGGCCCTTTGCAGAGGAGCTCCCGGCCTGGCTTCTCCCACACTGACGGGGTCACATAGCGTTATATTGATTTATGATGCTATGTAACCCTTACAGTTCTGGAATGTATTGGTAAACACTGGCAGCATTATGCCAGTGTTAACCAATACATTCCAGAACTGTAAGGGTTACATTGCATCATAAATCAATATAATGCTATGTGACCCCGGCAGTGCGGGAGAAGTCAGGCCAGGAGCTCATTGTGGACATGTTCCGGGAGACTTCACTTGCTGGCTACCGCTAGTTCCCCAAGAGGTCTAGGCTTTGAGGTCTAGCTTGTGTAAAGATAACTAGCTCAGACACAGAGCCTGCTGAGGCTTGTAATTCTGACATCTTTAATTTCTCACCCAGACAGGTTGGGGTGGATAGCCTGTTTTTTTTTTTCTTCTGAGGCTTGTAGTTCTACCATCAGATCTTTAATTTCCCCTCCAGATAGCTTGGGGTGGATAGCCTGGTTTTGCGGAGACTGGTTCTGCCATCTTTGAAGGGAATCTTTCTCCCCCATATGGCCATATAGAGTGTTATCATCCAATAGCACAGATATACATACTGAAAGTAGCTGTAAAACTAAGTTTAATCTGTATGCATATGAGCATTCTTAGGTGGCTAGGGGCGGCGTTTACTGTGTGGGAGTCCAGGCTGCGCTGCCTTTTTGAACGTTTCCTGGCCCAGCCTCTGCTTATACCCGCCCTCTTATTCCCTTGCTTCAAACTACAGTCCAGCCGAGATCCCGCTCCTGCGCACTGCTTCACCGGGCCGGGATAATCATTTAACTACTGCACATGCACCTGGTCAACGCCCTCTTGTGGCCGGTTTTGTGCCGTTCGCCAGGGCATGCACATTAATTAAAGCGATGCCGTGCCAACAATAGGCATCGCAGTGCGCATGCCCGACCCAGCTAGACAGTGTGCAGGTGTGGGATCTCGGCTGGACTGTAGTATGAAGCAAGGGAATAGGAGGGCGGGTATAAGCAGAGCCTGGGGCGGGGAAATGTTCAAAAAAGGCAGCGCAGCCTGGGCTCCCACACAGTAAACGCTGCCCCTAGCCACCTTTGAGAACATATGGGCAACTGCACAAAGTAGGACAAGTCTTATTTTTTATTATAATATGTACTTTACATTTGGCAACTAAAAAAATTCATTTGGCTCATAACTTTTTCGGATTAGGAGCCAATGGCTCCTTGACATTTTTTTTAGTCTGGAGCCCTGCCAGGGTTGCCATCCAACACCCCTGGGAGAGGAGGTTTATTGTAGATTTCAGGGTCTCCATTCTGAATCGTTTGTATTTTAGACTTTTGTTCAGGGATTTCAGATTCAGAATGACCCTGAAGGTTCCGTTTGGCTTTGTAACGAGAAACAAAGGAGAGTAAAACCCCTTGCCCTGTTCTGATTCGGGCACTATGGTGACCACGTCTTTCTGTAAAAGGGAAAACACCTCTAATTCTAGAGCTTCGGCCCTGCTTGAATCTGAGGGAAAAGGGGTTAGAGTAAAAAATTCTCCCGGCACATTTTGAAATTCAATTCTGAAATCGTTTTTTATTGTATTTTGTATCCAGGGATTCGTAGAAATCTGGATCCATTGTGCCAGAAAGGAGGAAAGTCTTCCTTGCTTGTCACCAGTCTTGAAAAGGAAACCCCCCGACTTCTTGGAAAATCTGTCTCTGTCCCCTTTATCACGCTGTCTGTTTCTCTGTCCTCTGAATCTGGACTAAACGGCCACGAAAAAGGGTCCTCTTTTTGGGCGTGGGAAATTTCTTTTTGTCGTCCGAGGCTTTTTCCAAGATTTCATCTAAGGAAGATCCAAAGAGTCTACGCCCCTCACAGGGAAGGGAACACAGACGAGCCTTGGACCCCTGGTCCCCCTTCCAAGATCTGAGCCATACCGTGCGTCTAGCTGCGTTGGAAAGAGCAGCCGCCCTGGCAGAAAATCTGACCACGTCAGTGGAGGCGTCAGCCAGAAATTCAGCCGCTCTATGGAAGGTGGGAAAAGATGCCAAAAGTTCGTCTCTAGGGGTTTTATCTTTAATATGAGCTTCTAATTGGGAGAGCCATATTTTTAAAGACCTGGAGACCCAAGAAGCTGCTATGGCGGGTCTAAAACTGGTAGAAGCAGATTCCCATGACCTTCTCAGGTATACGTCTGCTTTCCTATCTAGAGGATCACTAAGGCCACCTAGATCATCAAATGGAAGATCCGCCCTTTTTGCAATCTTTGCAACAGGAGCATCCACTAGGGGCGCTTTATCCCAGATATTAGCCACCGAATCTTCGAAAGGATATTTCTTCTTGACCGAATTAGGAACATAAAACTTCCTGTCCGGGTTCTTCCATTCCTTATTAATAAGGCCCTCAATATTCTTATGAATAGGGAAAGCCCTATGTCGTTTAGGACCCAAGCCTTTAAAAGCTTGATCCGCTATAGACTTTGTTTCCTTTACCTCCTCCAACTGCATAGTCATTTTAACAGCTTTTAGTAAGGGCTCAACATCTTCTAATGGGAATAACGACCTCCCTCCTGCTTCATTTTCGGATGAGGAAACGTCCGAGGTGAGTCCACCGGACTCCCCCTGAGCCTCAGAGTCCGCATCTGATTCAGAAACTTCTACCTCCAGACTTTTAGATGGACCCTTACACTTCAGCGATTTTAAGGAGGATTTTACTTCTGATTTTACCAGAGTACGAATGGTCTTAGAAAGGCTCTGGGACTCTTGCATAATTATTTTGTCTATGCATGACTGACACAGGGCTTTAGAGTAGGAGGAGGGCAACGGGCATTTACAACTACCGCACTCCTTATGCTTGGATTTCCCCGAGGCTTTTTTAGGGACCTTCGGAGCCTACAGAATAAACACACAACATAAAGCCACCATTAGAGTTTTAGAAGAAACGATACAACTCACCCACTTGGTGGTATCCCCATCCTCAGGACAGTACCGGACTGGAAGGCCTGGAGGAGTCATTGGGGTTGGCGCGGCCTGTGTCCGTAGGTTCAGACATGCTGCAAAAATCCTCCTGGCGGAATGGATCCCTGGCTTCACGATCGGCCAGTGACTTCTGGGCTGGCTGTCCCTCCTCTGCCGCCATATTTATAACGCGCCTTGGCCTGCCCCCTGCGCAGAAATTCAAATCTGCCGCCTAATCTCCCTATTCCGGGTTCCTGACGTCACCGGAAGTGACGTTCCGGATGTTGCGCCGGTCCGCGCATGCACAGAACCATCCGGCCGCGATTTTTTATTTTTTTTTAAAAGGAGATAATCCGGCGCCCCGCGCGTCTAAGGCCGGGACGCCGACCGGACCCAGAGGGAGACCAGGGACCGCCCGGACACGGCCGCAGCGATCCCTCTCGGAGGCCAGGGGGGAGCAGAGAGGGAGCAGTCTTGGCGGTGGCTTCCTCGTGAAGACTTACACCGCCCGGGAAGTGACCATACAGCCGCCTGGCCTGGTTTACCCCAGCCCTCCGGGGTGAAGATCTTCTGGTAGGATCCCCAGGATCTCCGATCCGGAGACAGGAAACCTGAACTGGGGTGTGGAAGGGGTGTCATCTTTTTATATCCTCAGGTTTCCTGTCTTTGATGGGAGGTCCTAGTCGCATGGGTGCCGTCATGGGGGAGGGGAAAAATACTTACACACCTTCTGTGGAATGGTGCCAAACCTAGATTTTCTCATGCCCAAATAGTCAAGTCTACTAGAGATGGGGGCTCGGAAACCCCAGATTTCTACATAGATTACAAGGCCACCCAGAGCCTCAGAGTCGTGGAATAGCTACATGATCTCCCAGGCAGATTGGACATATCTATTGAACAATCCACGACGAACATACCTCTATGCTCTCTAGTTTTGCTCAAAACAAATAAGACAGACCTACTAAGTGGTATCTATAACCCAACGTCCCGTAACACCATTAAAATGTGGTACACCTGGCTAGCGGACGTCCTGCTAAAAAAAAAATCCTCTAACTCCCCTGCTGAAAGTCAGGGATGTCATGTGGGACTCTTCCCCAGAGTTTAGGTCATCCCGGACTGAGGCTTGCAAAAATAACACAATAGCGATATTGAATATATTACGAGAGGGTCACAAAACACTAGACACTAACACTGAAAGTTTGCCTTTTCCAGGCCTTTCTCAATTTCAGAAGTCCCATCTCTTGCACGCTATCAAAAAGATGCAAGTACCAAGTGACGCCACCCACGCCTGCTTCGAACAGATGGTTATGAGAACTAGGGAACCCCACCAGAAAATATCTAAACTATACACCTCACTTCTCCCAAATGACTTGTCCATTAAGCCTTTATTCATTGTCAAATGGGAAGTGGACCTAAAACTATGATTCTCAGGTGAGGAAGTGAAAGCCTTATTGGCACAAACTCCCAAAGTCTCCAGATGTGCCGGTCTTCAGGAAAACTACTACAAAATGCTCACCAGGTGGTATTACACTCCTGAGAGAATACACAAAATGTTCCCTACTACCTCCCTATCCTGCTGAAGATGTCTCCAAAATGTAGACACTTATATGCACGTTTTGGTGGACATGTCGAATCCTTTTCCCAAAAAAAAGTAAAAAAAAAAAAAAAAAAATATTGCCGCGTCCATATCAAACGTTTCTGTAAAAATATCACATGAACTAACCCCTCAGATGAACACTGTCAAAAAAATAAAATAAAAACTGCTAAAAAAACATTTTGTTACTTTAAATCACTAAAAGTGCAACACCAAGCGATGAAAAAGGTGTATGCCCCCCAAATACCTCATCCTGCAAAAAATGAGCACCTACAGACAATCGCCCAAATGATTAAAAAAACTATGGCTCTCAGACTATGGAGACACTAACCGACTCTGGACCGCCTAATGCACGGATGCGTCCAAGCGGTGGCAGGTTTATTCCTCCTGGACGCATCCACGCGTCATCTCGTGAGACTTCCTGTGAACGCGGGCTCACAGGATCACGTCGGGGAGAAGTTAAACTACAGCCTGCCATCGCTGATCATGCGCTGGCAGGCTGTAGAAGTAAAAAATAAAAAATAAAAAATAAAGCGTCTGTTATGCCTACTGCTTGTTCCTCTGGTGGTCCCTTTTGCTTGGGACCACCAAAGGAAACATATGTAAGTGCACCAATCACCACACAGACCCCCCCATCCAACCCCCCGTCACTGATTGACCCCTGATCACCCCATGTCACCCCCTTCAGGCTCATTCAGACGTCCGTATGTGTTTTGCGTATACATATTAGGTATCGCCGCATCCGTAAGAACCTGCTGTATAAAAATCACATGAACTAACCCCTCAGGTGAACACCATAAAAAAAAAAAAAAACTGTAAAAAAAGCCATTTTTTTGTCACCTTACATTACAAAGCGATCAAAAAGTTATATGCACCCCATACCAATCAAACTGTCACTTCATCATGCAAAAAATGAGACCCTGTGTAAGACAATCACCCAAAAAAATCAAAAAACTATGGCTCTCAGAATATGGAGACACAAAAACATGATTTTTTTTGTTGCAAAAATGCTTTTATTGTGTAAAACTTAAATAAAAATAAAGTATACATATTAGGTATTGCCGCGTCCGTAAGAAACTGCTGTATAAAAATATCCTAAAATGACCCAACCCCTCAGGTGGACACCATAAAAAAATAAAAAAAAAACTGTGCCAAAAAAGCCTGTTTTGTCACCTTACATCACAAAAATTTAAACACCAAGCGATCAAAAAGGTGTATGCCCCCCAAAATAGTGCCAAACGGTCACTTCATCCCAACAATGAAACCCTACCTAAGACAATCTGTCAAAAAATTAAAAAAAGCCATCACTCTCGGACAATAGAAACACTAAAATATGATTTTTTTGCTTAAAAACTGCGATTATTGTGCTAAAGTGAAATAAATAAATAAATAAGTAGGCATATTAGGTATTGCCGCGTCCGTAAAAACCTGCTCCATAAAAATATCACATGACCTTACTACTCAGGTGAACACCGTAAAAAAAAAAAGTCAAAAAAGCAATTTGACACCTTACATCACAAAAAGTGTAAGGGTACTTTCACACTAGCGTTTTTCTTTTCCGGCATAGAGGTCTGTCGTCGGGGCTCTATGCCGGAAAAAAACTGATCAGTATTATCCCCATGGATCCGTCTCACAAATGCATTGCAAGTGTGGACCCATCTTTGATTTTTTTTTTCACACCGTTTTAAAGGTCTGCGCATGCGCAGACCGGAAGGACGGATCCGTCGTTGCAGTATGATTAATGCCGGATCCGGCACTAATACAAGTCAATAGGAATTAATGCCGGCATTCCGTCATGTGTTTCGGAATTTTAGACGGAGATAACAGATTCGGCATCGGAACTACCCGCTAGATCCTCACACCACAAGTGTGAAAGTAGCCCAATACCAAGCAATCAAAAAGTCATACGCACCCTAAAAAATGCTTTATTATGTAAAACTGAAACAAACAAAAAAAAAAATCATATTTTGTATTGTCGTGTCAAAAACAACCTGCTCTTTAAAAATACCACATGATCTAAACTGTGAAATGAACACTGTAAATAACAAAAAATAAAAACGGTGCTAAAACAGCTATTTTTTGTTACCTTGCCTTCAAATGTGACATGGCAACTTAAAATTATCCCAGTGAAATCTGCCTTCCAAAAACTGCTGTAATCCCGTACAGTCGTTTACGACCACATATGGGGTGTTTCTGTAAACTACAGAATCAGGGCAATAAATATTAAGTTTTGTTTGGCTGTTAACCCTTGCTTTGTTAGCGGGAAAAAAAATGGAAAATCTGCCAAAAAAGTGAAATTCTAAAATTTCATCTCCATTTTCCATTAATTCTTGTGGAACACCTGAAGGGTTAACAAAGTTTGTAAAATCCGTTTTGAATACCTTGAGGGGTGTACTTTCTAAAATGGGGTCATTTTTGGGTGGTTTCTATTATGTAAGCCTCACAAAGTGACTTCAGACCTGAACTGGTCCTTAAAAAGTGGGTTTTGGAAATTTTCTGAAAAATTTAAAGATTTGCTTCTAAACTTCTAAGCCTTCTAACGTCCCCAATAAATAAAATGGCATTCACAAAATGATCCAAACATGAAGTACACATATGTGAAATGTAAAGTAATAACTATATTTAGAGTTATTACTATCTCATATATATATATATATATATATATATATATATATTGTGGGGAGTCGCTCTGGTAGACAGCGGTGCGGGTGCAGTATAGAGGCACATGGGAGTCCAGAAGGTGTGGAAAACAGTGTTTTATTCACACTTGCATCAAATTAACAGCAGACAGTCACTTGGTGCTAAATCACACACACATCAGAAAACGAGTGGAAAAACAAAAAGTCCAAACACAGGTTCCAATCACCTGGGAGGTTTGAGGTGCGGGTTCGCACCTGGCTGTCAGCCCAGCCGCAGGACAATCCACCATCAGGCTTCCAGGAATAACCCCACTTGGCTGAGCTCCTTCCTCCAGGTTAGAGAGCTCCACAGCACTGTGATCAGCTCCAGGACAAACACTCTCCCAGCTGCTGGTGCTGGCTGAGTTTTTAAACCCAGCCCAAAACCAGGACTGGGTCGTGGGAGCAGCCACCCACCCTACACTTTAGCTGCTCCCGGTAAGAGCCGGCCCGGATTGGCTTTGCAGCCATGCTATTTAGCAAATGTGTCAGTAGCACTACCTGCTACTGACATCAACAAACGGCTCTTACCTCACCGAGGCTATGAACCTCGGTGACACGTACCTGCCATCTAGGACGGCACCCTGCACCTTACCACATACCCCCCTTTGTTCAACCCTGAGGGGGTGGACACACGACAAACAGTGTACCCGGGAGAGCGCGTCTGCATTTTTTAGCAACCGGCCCGCTCTGTGCTCCACCGTGAATTGAAATTCTGTAGGGACAGAAACCACCTGGTGACCCGGGCATTCCTCTCTTTGGCTTGGCACATCCACTTGAGTGGGGAGTGGTCGGTCACCAGGCGGAAGCTTCTGCCCAACAGGTAATAACGGAGGGCCTCGAGTGCCCACTTGATGGCCAGGCACTCTCTCTCGACTATGCTGTACTTGGTCTCGGCTGGGGTGAGCTTGCGGCTGAGGAAGACAACGGGATGCTCCTCCCCGTTGACTTCCTGCGATAGTACCGCACCAAGGCCAACCTCAGAGGCGTCGGTCTGGACAACGAACTCTTTCCTGAAATTGGGTGTCACCAAAACCGGGGACCCACACAGGGCCGATTTCAGGGCGGAGAAAGCCTTTTCCGCCTGTTTATTCCAGCGGACCATCCCTGTCTTACGCCCCTTTAATAACTCTGTCAATGGCGAAGCGATAGTGGCAAAGTGGGGCACAAACCTCATGTAATACCCCACAATCCCCAGGAACGACTTTATCTGCCTGGTGGTGACCGGTCGGAGCCAACTCCGTATTGCCTCTACCTTATTTACCTGAGGCTTGATGACTCCCGCCCAATGACATACCCCAGGTATTTGGTCTCTTCCAACCCAATCGCACACTTCTTTGGATTGGCGGTTAGACCAGCTTTCCTCAGGGCATCCACTACCGCCTGCACTTTGGGCAAATGGCTTTCCCAGTCGGTGCTGTGGATGATTACATCATCTAAGTAGGCCGAGGCGTACCGACGATGTGGTCGCAGCACTATGTCCATTAACCTTTGGAAGGTGGCGGGGGCGCCATGCAGGCCAAAGGGTAACACCTTGTAGTGATACAGGCCCTGCGGGGTAACAAAAGCGTTTTTTTCCTTGGCCGACTCCGTTAAGGGTACCTGCCAGTACCCTTTAGTGAGGTCCAGCACAGAAAAATAACGGGCTTGTCCTAAATTCTCAACAAGCTCGTCTACCCGGGGCATGGGATACGCGTCAAACTTGGACACTTCATTTAAATTGCGAAAGTCGTTGCAGAACCGCAACGTCCCATCTGGCTTGGGTATTAGGACTATGGGACTGGCCCACTCACTTTTCGACTCCTCAATGACATCGAGCTTCAACATTAATTGCACTTCCTCTGCGATGGCCCGTCGCCGAGCCTCGGGTACCCGGTATGGTTTTAACCGGATCTTGGCCTGAGGCTCAGTGACGATGTCATGTCGGATGAGAGACGTGCGGCCAGGGAGGTCCGAGAACATATCCGTGTTCCAACTGATGAACTCCCTGACTTCCTGAACTTGTTTGGAAGACAGGCTGTCTGCAATTTTTACCGTGGTTACGGCTTCACAGGCCTCGAACTGTGGGGCTGGACCCTTTTCACCTAGAAGCCCTGGCCGGGGGCTGTGGTCGTCGGCCGTGTCCCTATCTTTCCACGGCTTTAGTAAATTCACGTGGTACACCTGCTCTGGCTTGCGCCGCCCTGGCTGGTGTACTTTGTAATTTACTTCCCCTACCTTCTCGATCACCTCATAGGGGCCCTGCCACCTAGCTAAGAATTTGCTGTCAAGGGTGGGTACCAGAACAAAAACCCGATCTCCCGGATTGAAGCCTCGTACCCGAGCCTGACGATTGTACACCCTACTCTGGGCTTGTTGCGCTGCCTCCATATGCTCCCGGACCAGCGGCAACACCCTTTCCATCCGGTCCTGCATCTGGGTGACATACTCAATGACACTTTTGTGGGGGACAGGCTGTTGTTCCCATGCTTCCTTGGCGATATCCAACAGGCCCCGAGGGTGTCTGCCATAAAGCAGTTCGAAGGGCGAGAACCCAGTAGAGGCCTGGGGTACCTCTCGCACTGCGAACATGAGATAGGGCAGAAGCAGGTCCCAGTCCTTCCCATCTCTAGACACCACCCTTTTAACATATTTTTTAAAGTTTGGTTAAACCTCTCGACAAGACCGTCCGCTTATGGATGGTAAACGGACGTCCGCAATTGCTTTATACGCAATAATTTACACAGTTCCCTCATAACTTTGGACATAAAAGGGGTCCCTTGGTCTGTCAGAACCTCTTTTGGCAGGCCCACACGGGAAAACATTTCCACTAACTCTTTGGCAATGAGCTTAGCTGAGGTATGTCGCAGAGGCACCGCCTCCGGATACCGAGTGGCATAGTCGAGAACTACCAAAATGTGTTGGTGGCCCCTGGCAGACTTTGGTACAGGCCCAATTAGATCCATAGCGATTCGCTCAAACGGGACCTCAATAATTGGAAGAGGTACCAGAGGACTACGGAAATGTGGCTGGGGGCTATTTATCTGACAGGTGGGACAGGACTTACAATAATTCTCTACCTCCTTGAACACACTGGGCCAATAAAACTGCTGCAGTATGCGGTCCTGGGTTTGGTCTCGGTGTTGGGCAGTCCCAAAATTATCTCCGGAGACGTGGAGGTCTGCCAACTCAGGTCCTGGTGGCAAGTCCTCCATGTCTCCCACCATTACACTCAGTGGGGGTGCCTCCCCCTCTATCACAGAAGTGGTGGTCACCCCTACCGCAGGCCCTTCGGACTCGGGCTCCCAGGGCTCTGGCCTCCCACTGGAACCAGGCCACTCAGCTAGGGTTACCCCTGTCTCAGGGCTATTAGTCACTTTCACCTCAGGCCATAGTGACGGAAAACCAGGGAAGTCTCTCCCAATTATTAGTTCATAGGGTAGCTTTGAGGAGATCGCCACTTCACAAGTCCATGTGCCGGCCGCCGTGGACAGAGACATTACAGCAGTGGTATAGTCCTTTAAGTCTCCGTGTATGCACACCACACCAACTTTCCGGCCCGTATACTGGATGGGCTGTACCAGGGCAGCACTTACCAGAGTTACTAGGCTCCCTGAGTCCAACAGCGCCACTGCCAGGTTATCCCCTACTTGCACCTGGCACAGATGACGATTGTCTATTGTCTCGGGGGTGCCGGTCGCACACAGTCTCCGGGCATACATGGAAGCCCGGTACCCATAATTAATCTCCATGGGTTCTCCCCACTGTGGACAGTCGGCCCTTACGTGGCCAGGCTCGTGACACCGCCAGCAGACTATCGGCGCCGGGTCTACAGGGGGTACACGCCGAGCAGGTTTCTCGGGTACCAGTCGCCGGGACTGGATGGGAGTCCTCCGGGGTTTGACCGGCCCTCCCAACAACACCCCTTGAAGTTTTGGGTGGCCTCATAGCGCTCCACCAGGTCGACCATTTCTAGGGCATTGGTGGGTGATA
This sequence comes from Bufotes viridis, assembly GCA_033119425.1. NCBI lineage: Eukaryota > Metazoa > Chordata > Amphibia > Anura > Bufonidae > Bufotes > Bufotes viridis. The sequence goes on from CM065592.1 coordinate 301,402,412, forward strand.
CCTGGCCGATCCAGTGCTGAAGGGGTAAGGCAAGGCCCTCCAGAACATGTCAGCCAGCAGACGGTCCAGCATAGCAGTCGGACTTAGAATGTCAGGTTGCAGCCATTTTTGCAACCTGTGCAGCAACTCATAGTACTGCGGCCTGGCGGGTTCAGCCACTTTAAAGTCCCACTGGTGGACCCGCTGAGCCCGGACCAACACATTTACCCCCAGTCTGGCCAGGATCTCCCCTTCACCGTGGGATAATCAGCAGCCTGGTCATCTGCTAAATCAAAAAACTTGCTGGGGTCCGGATGCCAGGAACGGAGCAACCACCTCGGCCCACTGGTCACGGGGTAACTTTTCCCTCACGGCGACCTTCTTAAAGACCGCCAGGTATGTCTCAACGCCGCCTGAGGGGGTCATTTTTGGGACCGCCGCACGGACCGCTTCCGGGCATCATGGACGTGGTGGGATGCTCCGGCGGCTTGTAACGCCATCACATGCTGTAGCAGTAGCTGGTTGGTCTCCGCTGCTGCACGTTAGCCTCTATGAGAGCTTTCACCGCCGCCTCCATTTTGTCAGGGAACACAGGCTGCAACTTTGCCGGCCGAATATAGGACATCCAGTCGTTCCCAGAAAAACAAACTTCGGCGCTCACGCCAGCCTCACTGCGCATGCCCGCATCCGACACCAAATGTGGGGAGTCGCTCTGGTAGACAGCGGTGCGGGTGCAGTATAGAGGCACAAGGGAGTCCAGAAGGTGCGGAAAACAGTGTTTTATTCACACTTGCATCAAATTAACAGCAGACAGTCACTTGGTGTTAAATCACACACACATCAGAAAACGAGTGGAAAAACAAAAAGTCCAAACACAGGTTCCAATCACCTGGGAGGTTTGAGGTGCGGGTTTGCACCTGGCTGTCAACCCAGCCGCAGGACAATCCACCATCAGGCTTCCAGGAATAACCCCACTTGGCTGAGCTCCTTCCTCCAGGTTAGAGAGCTCCACAGCACTGTGATCAGCTCCAGGACAAACACTCTCCCAGCTGCTGGTGCTGGCTGAGTTTTTAAACCCAGCCCAAAACCAGGACTGGGTCGTGGGGAGCAGCCACCCACCCTACACTTTAGCTGCTCCCGATAAGAGCCGGCCCGGATCGGCTTTGCAGCCATGCTATTTAGCAAATGTGTCAGTAGCACTACCTGCTACTGACATCAACAAACGGCTCTTACCTCACCGAGGCTATGAACCTCGGTGACACGTACCTGCCATCTAGGACGGCACCCTGCACCTTACCACAATATATATATATATATATATATATATATATATATGAATTTCTGTCTGTCTAGACGTCCGGACTTTCTTTATGCGGAAATTTGGCACACGGGTACATCAGGTGTTCGGGAAGGTTTTAGACCGGGTCTAGGACTTACCGTTCCTGAGATATTCCCAAAAAAATGACCTGCTTATAAACAATACAAGGCAGCAAAGCCTTTAACTTGAATTCAAACTGTCACTTACTGCTCCCTGACAGTTTATCTCCACACACACAGTTTTACTCCAGGTAACCATAACAACTCAGCCAAGTCTCATCACAGCTCTAAATGACGTTTAAAGGAAATCTGTCACCAGGATAATCACTATTGAAGTAAAACCATGACCTAATAGCACTAAGTACCTTATTTCCTGAGGTTTCCATAACAACTCAGCCATTTCTCTTCACTGCTGCAGGTTAGCTTTAAAGGGGCAGAGCGCTGTGGATGATACTGTTAAGGGGGCAGAGTGCTAGGGAGGTCACAGTTCAGGGGGAAAGTAGGGTGGCCATTCAATTCACCCTTAAAACCCTGCCCCTAGGTCCAGATAAGCCACACCCCTGATTTGGTTAGGCCACACCGCCTCCAGAGGTGGGACAGTGATTTTCTCCCTGCAGCTCACATTCAGACAGAACAGTGCTGCTGTCTTACAGTGAACTGTTTAAAAGGACACGCCCCCGATCCTGTTAGGCCACCCCCCCTCCCACTAAGCAAACAGTGAAAAATGAAGTTAAAAATCAACTTCTGTCAGCTGCAGAGATGAGAGGGACGGTGACTTTATCTCTGCAGCCCACACTCAGAAGATAGTGCTGCTGTCTTAGGGTGAGCTGTTGAAAGGCCACGTCTCTGATTCGGTTAGGCCATGCCCCCTCCCCTCCTGAGGTGGGAGGGAGGGTATTTTCTCCATGCAGCTCACATTCAGACAGAACATTGCTAGGGGGGCTGCATCAGCCCCCCTAGCTTAAACACGCTTAATGACCAGGCCACTTTTTACAATTCCGCACTACGCTACTTTCACCGTTTATTGCTCCGTCATACAACTTACCACCCAAATGAATTTTACCTCCTTTTCTTCTCACTAATAGAGCTTTCATTTGGTGCTATTTCTTTCTTGCTGACATTTTTACTTTTTTTGATATTTTACTTTTTTTGATGAAATTTTTGCAAAAAAATGATATTTTTCACTTTATGTTGGAAAATTTGTCAAATAAAACTACATTTCTCTAAAAAATTTTCTCTAAATTTATTGTTCTACATGTCTTTGATAAAAAAAAAATGCAATAAGTGTATATTTATTGGTCTGGGTAAAAGTTATAGCGTTTACAAACTATTACAAAAAAACTAGAGACCCTATTAAGGGAGGGTTCCATAGCAACAAAAAAACTTTGCTCAATTGAGCTCAATTCACCACTTTTACCCTTAATATTTAAATCAGTAAAACTTCACTTTTATTAGTAGTTCTCTAAAAATGTTTGTGAGTTTTGACACACTTGTTAAAACTACTGCTCAAATTTGCACACTGCTATCGCACAGGTTGCTAGTGGTAACGGAGGGTGTGCACTACCTCCTAACCTTCCACAAGTTTGCAATCAGTGTATAACTGCCTGCCTGACTAATCCTGCAGGGTACTCGGTGCTGTGAACATACACCTAAAGTAAATAACTGTTTCCTACTCAGTGTTTAGCAACTCGAGCAGAGCTAAAACCAACAGATTCTGTCCCTCAACATGTTCCACCAGATAAACTGGCGTCTTCAGGGAAAGGACAGACTTGAAACACCATGCTGAACACTCCTATTTATAGTTTGTAATCCTATAATTGGCCAATAGTACCATTGGCATTAGACTGACAGTTTAAAGAGCCAGTGAACTGGTCAGGTTTAAATTTATTGGTTGAATCATTGGATGCTGCCAGATAGCGTGCTGCGCAGACCCAAGCTGCGCAAACACTTATTCTTATTGAGTGTGGAATAAGTGTTTGCGCAGCTTGGGTCTGCGCAGCACGTTATCTGGCAGGCATCCAATGATTCAACCAATAAATTTAAACCTGACCAGTTCACTGGCTCTTTAAACTGTCAGTCTAATGCCAATGGTACTATTGGCCAATTATAGGATTACAAACTATAAATAGGAGTGTTCAGCATGGTGTTTCAAGTCTGTCCTTTCCCCTGAAGACGCCAGTTTATCTGGTGAAACATGTTGGGGGACAGAATCTGTTGGTTTTAGCCCTGCTCGAGTTGCTAAACACTGAGTAGGAAACAGTTATTTACTTTAGGGTGTATGTTCACAGCACCGAGTACCCTGCAGGATTAGTCAGGCAGGTAGTTATACACTGATTGCAAACTTGTGGGAAGGTTAGGAGGGTAGTGCACACCCTCCGTTACCACTAGCAACCTGTGCGATAGCAGTGTGCAAATTTGAGCAGTAGTTTTAACAAGTGTATCAAAACTCACAAACATTTTTAGAGAACTACTAATAAAAGTGAAGTTTTACTGATTTAAATATTAAGGGTAAAAGTGGTGAATTGAGCTCAATTGAGCAAAGTTTTTTTGTTTACAAACTATGGTGCAAAAAAGTGAGTTTCCGCACTTTGACTTTGAGCACCTGTCCTGTTTCCTGACGTACTACAATGCCCAGACAGTAGAAATACCCCATAAATGACCCCATTTCCGAAAGTAGACACCCTAAGGTATTCACTGAGGGGCATAGTGAGTTCATGGAAGTTTTTATTTTTTGTCACAAGTTAGCGGAAATGGATTTTTTTTTTTTTTTTTTACAAAGTCTCATATTCTACTAACTTGTGCCAAAAAATAAAATTTTACATGAACTCACCATACCCCTCACAGAATACCTTGGGGTGTCTTCTTTCCGAAATGGGGTCACTTGTGTGGTATTTTACTGCCCTGGCATTTTAGGGCCCCTAAACATCAAAAGCAGTTTGAATCCAAATGCGTAAAATGCCCTGTAAAATCCTAAAGTACTCATTGGATTTGGGCCCATTTAGCATCTTGGATGCAAAAGTGGCAACATGGGTATCGCCAGTACTCAGGAGAAGTAGGGCAATGTGTTTAGGGTGTCTTTTACATATACCCCTACTGGGTGTCAAATGATCTCTGTAAATGACAACTTTGTATAAAATTTTTAAAAAGTTGTCATTTACAGAGATATTTCTCACACCCTGCATGGGTATATGTAAAATACACCCAAAACACATTGCCCTACTTCTCCTGAGTACGGCGATACCCCATGTGTGCCACTTTTGCATCCAAGATGCGCAAATGGGCCCTAAACCAATGAGTACCTTTAGGATTTTACAGGACATTTTTACGCATTTGATTCCAAACTGCTTTGACGTTAGGGGCCCCTAAATGCCAGGGCAGTAAAATACCACACAAGTGACCCCATTTCGGAAATTAGACACCCCAAGGTATTCGCTGATGGGCATAGTGAGTTCATGGAAGTTTTTATTTTTGGCACAAGTTAGCGGAAATGGATTTTTTTTTTTTTTTACAAAGTCTCATATTCCACTAACTTGTGCCAAAAATAAAATTTTACATGAACTCACCATACCCTCACGGAATACTTTGGGGGCCTTCTTTCTAATATGGGGTCACTTGTGGGGTATTTATACTGCCCTGGCATTTTAGGGGCCCCTAAACGTCAGAAGCAGTTTGGAATCCAAATGCGTAAAAACGTCCTGTGAAATCTATAGGTACTCATTGGATTTAGGGCCCTTTGCGCATCTTGGCTGCAAAAGTGGCACACATGGGGTATCGACGTACTCGGAGAAGTAGGGCAATGTGTTTGGGGCGTATTGTTACCTATACTCTACTGGGTGTGAAAATATCTCTGTAAATGACAACTTTGTATAAATTTTTTTTTAAAAGTTGTCATTTACAGAGATATTTTTCACACCCAGTATGGGTATATGTAAAAGTACACCCCAAAACACATTGCCCTACTTCTCCTGAGTACAGCGATACCACATGTGTGCCACTTTTTTGCAGCCAAGTTGCGCAAATCGGCCCTAAATCCAATGAGTACCTTTTAGGACGGTATTTTTACGCATTTTTCTTCTCATGCTTCAGGGCCCCTAAAATGTCAGGGCAGTATAAATGCTCCACATGTGACCCCTTCTTTAGAAAGAAGACACCCCAAGGTATTCTGTGAGCGGCATGGCAAGTTCATAGAAGATTTTTTTTTTTGCACAAGTTAGCAGAATTTGATTTTTTGTGTTTTTTTCCACAAAGTCTCCCTTTCCGCTAACTTGTGACAAAAAGTTCAATCTTTCATGGACTCAATATGACCCTCAGCGAATACCTTGGGGTGTCTTCTTTCCGAAATGGGGTCACATGTGAGGTTTTTGTACTGCTCTGGCATTTGAGGGTCTCCGCAATCATTACATGTATGGCCAGCATTAGGAGTTTCTGCTATTCTCCTTATATGGCGCATACAGGTAATGAGATTTTTTTTTTCTGTTCAGCCTTTGGGCTGAAAGAAAAAACGAACGGCACAGATTTCCTCATTCGCATCGATCGATGTGGATGAAAAAATCTCTGCCAAAAAATATGCAAGAAAAAAAAGAGGGGCCTGGCGATTGCCAGGACATAGGGGCTCCGCCCAAACATCCATACCCACTTCAGCTCCTATGTCCTGGCAAACGTGATTTCTCCATTCACATCGATCAATCGATCGGTGTGGAGGAAGACATCTTTGCCAGATTTTTTGATACAAAGTGTTTGCCAAAGCATGTGAACTCCAACACCTCTCCTCAGCTCATATGCCAGGGCAAACGTACCTGTCCTGCAGAGGAGAAATCTCGTCTTGCAGCGCCGCATACACCGACTTCACGTGTCTTCTGATAGCAGCGCAATGCTTCTCTCAGAATTCACATCAGTGCTGCGGCGTTTTCGTCGGTTGGTCCGTTGGTCTACCTGGAAAATAAAGGGTGGTTATGGGGGAAAAAAAAAAAAAAGAAAAAACAGGCAGCAGGCACATAACATGAACGTTGCAAACTTTATAAACCAGAACATTGTAAAACATGAACATAAAAACCTGAACTAACTCAAGATTCTTTTTTTCTTGCTACCTGTTTAATTTTTTTTATTTTTTTTTTTACCATCTCACTCTTTATTTTCCTAGCAGAAACCTCTCCTTTCCCATGGGACAATGTGTAAAGTGTAAATCACACAGAGATGGTGAGAAGTACACTATACACGTTATCCCAAGTGAAAGGAGAGGTTTCTACCGCTTCAAACTTCTGCTGTAGCACACCAGCACCGTTCCCTATGTGTTAGGGTCTCTCAAAACCTAGTGTCCTGAGAGACCCTAGAGCCTGAGTGGAAAAAAACCTACCTGTGTAGTGCTGTCCCTAGGTCCCTAAGTGTACCTGAGTGTGGTACTTCCGGAAACACTCTCCAAGGCATAGGGCAGGGTGGTCAGGACAGTCAGGACAGAAATAGCGGGTGTCACGCCTTATTCCACTCCTGCTACAGACACAACATCTTTTTCGGGGTGGCGGTTGGGTTGAGGTACCAGGCACAACGCTGGGGAAGTGCCGCTCGTGTAGACGGCTAACTACACTGGTGGTTGGGGCCACGGAACCTCCTGGATACAGGAGGTTCTCGATGATCTCTTCCTGGAATTTGAGGAAGGATCCCGTTCTCCCAGCCTTACTGTAGAGAACGTAACTGTTATATAGAGCCAATTGAATCAAATATACAGACACCTTCTTATACCAGCGTCTGGTCTTTCGGGAAATCAAATAAGGGGCCAACATCTGGTCGTTGAAGTCCACCCCTCCCATGTGGAGGTTATAGTCGTGGACCGAGAGGGGCTTTTCAACGACACTGGTTGCCCGTTCAATTTGGACTGTCGTGTCTGCGTGAATGGAGGAGAGCATGTAAACATCACGCTTGTCTCTCCATTTCACCGCGAGCAGTTCTTCGTTACACAATGCAGCCCTCTGCCCCCTTGTAAGTCTGGTGGTAATGAGCCGTTGGGGAAGCCCCGGCGACTAGGTCGCACTGTGCCGCAGCAGCCAATCTGTTCTAGGAACAAATGCCTGAAGAGGGCCACACTTGTGTAAAAGTTGTCCACATAAAGATGGTACCCTTGCCGAATAAGGGTGACACCAAGTCCCAGACTATCTTCCCACTGCTCCCCAGGTAGTCAGGGCAACCGACCGGCTCCGGGATCTGATCTTTTCCCTCATAGATCCGAAATTTGTGCGTATAGCCTGTGGCCCTTTCACAGAGCTTATACAATTTGACCCCATACCGGGCGCGCTTGCTTGGGATGTACTGCTTGAAGCCAAGGCGCCCAGTAAAATGTACAAGGGACTCGTGTACGCAGATGTTTTGTGCAGGGGTATACAAATCTGCAAATTTCTGGTTGAAATGGTCTATGAGGGACCGAATTTTATGGAGCCGGTCAAAAGCTGGGTGGCCTCTGGGACGGGAGGTGGTGTTGTCACTAAAGTGCAGGAAACGCAGGATGGTCTCAAAACGTGTCCTGGACATGGCAGCAGAGTACATGGGCATGTGATGAATTGGGTTCGTGGACCAATGTGACCGCAATTCATGTTTTTTGGTTATGCCCATGCTGAGGAGAAGGCCCAGAAAAGTTCTAAATTCGGAAACTTGGACTGGTTTCCACCGGAAAGGCTGGGCATAAGAGCTTCCCGGGTTGTCGGCGATAAATTGAGTGGCATATCTGTTTGTTTCTGCCACGACTAGGTCATAGAGCTCCGCAGTGAAAAACAGCTCAAAAACCCCAGCGCCGATCCTATCTGAGCTGTTTCCACCCGAACTCCTGACTGGGCGGTGAAAGGGGGAACTAATGGTGCGGCTGAAGTTGGGGGCTGCCAATCAGGATTTGCCAGCACCTCAGGGACTCTAGGGGCTCTACGGGCCTGTCTGCACGGTGGCTGCGACGGGAAACTACTGCACGTGCCACCGTACCAGCTTCTACTGCCCTTCTGGTGCTCGCCACTTCCATGTTGTACGGCAGTGCTGGTAGAAGGTCCAGGACGGGCTGCGCTGCTGGTGTATGCCTCACCACGTAATCCGGCACCGCCAGCCCCACTCTGCTGCCCTTGAAGCGGATCCTGCGCAACCTGCGGTCTAGCAACACGGGGCCGGGTACGCCTGGTTCTATCAGGGACCTCAACCTCCTCGTCCGAACTTTGGGTCAGACTGCCACTGCTCTCTACAGGTTCGTATTCTGACCCGCAAGATTCGTCAGATGAGGGTTCCCATTCCTCATCCGACTGGGTCAGAATCCTGTAGGCCTCTTCAGAGGAATACCCCTTGTTTGACATTTGGGCGTCTAAATTTAGGGGTATTCCTGAGACTACCAAGAAAAAAGCAAGCCTGTCTTACAATTGAGAGGGTAGCGAGTAGAGAAGCCGCTGCGATTGATAAAAAGATCAAAACTGATTTTTTTATCGCCGCAGCGCTTGTGAAGGGATTGTGCAGTGATTACAAAAAAAAATTTTTTGGTCACTGCGGCGGGGCGGGCGTGGGTGAACGCAGGTGTGGGCGACCGATCAGGTCTGATCGGGCAAACACTGCGTTTTGGGTGGAGGGCGAGCTAAAGTGACAGTAATACTATTATAGATCTGACCGTGATCAGTTCTGATCACTTACAGATACTATAAAGTACAAATGCTGATTAGCGCTACGCTAATCAGCGAATCAGTGACTGCGGTGCGGTGGGCTGGGCGCTAACGCTAACTACCTACCAAAGGGGCCTAAAGTAATCTAAAGCTAAAAGTCAATCCTAGTGAAAAAAAAAAAAGTGACAGTTTACATTGATCACTTTTTTCCCTTTCACTAGATGATTGACAGGTGATGAAAGGGGTGATCAAGGGGTTAATTTGGGTGATGGGGGGCTGATCATGGGCTAGTGTGTGGTGCTTGGGTGTACTCACAGTAAGGTGTGCTCTCTCCTGGGTCCAACCGACGAAAAGGACCCAGGAGAGGGCACAGAAGCCATTTAATCCATTATATTTACAAATATGATGGGTTAAATGGCTTCTCATTTTTATTAATAAAAAAAATTTCAAATTTACCAAAAATTTGGAAAAATTTGTAATTTTCCAAGTTTCAATTTCTCATAGTAATGCCGCCCAAAAAAGTTATTGATTTACATTCCCCATATGTCTACTTCATGTATCGATCATTTTGGGAATGCCATTTTATTTTTTGGGGACGTTACAAGGCTTAGAAGTTTAGAAGCAAACCAGTTCAGGTCTGAAGTCACTTTGTGAGGCTTACATAATAGAAACCACCCAAAAATGACCCCATTCTAAAAACTACACCCCTCAAGGTATTCAAAACTGGTCTCACAAACGTCATTAACCCTTTAGGTTTTCCACAAGAGTTAATGGCAAATGGAGATACAATTTCAGAATTTCGATTTTTTTGGAAAATTTTCCGTTTGAATCCATTTTTTCCAGTAACAAAGCAAGGGTTAACAGCCAAACAAAACTCAATATTTATTGCTCCGATTCTGTAGTTTGCATAAACGCCCCATATGTGGGTGTAAACTGCTGTATGGCCAAACGGCAGGGCGGCAGCGGAAATGGATTTTTTTTTTTTTTTTTTACAAAGTCTCATATTCTACTAACTTGTGCCAAAAAATAAAATTTTACATGAACTCACCATACCCCTCACAGAATACCTTGGGGTGTCTTCTTTCCGAAATGGGGTCACTTGTGTGGTATTTTTACTGCCCTGGCATTTTAGGGGCCCCTAAACATCAAAAGCAGTTTGGAATCCAAATGCGTAAAAATGCCCTGTAAAATCCTAAAGGTACTCATTGGATTTAGGGCCCATTTGCGCATCTTGGATGCGAAAAAGTGGCACACATGGGGTATCGCCGTACTCAGGAGAAGTAGGGCAATGTGTTTTAGGGTGTCTTTTTACATATACCCCTACTGGGTGTCAAAATGATCTCTGTAAATGACAACTTTGTATAAAATTTTTAAAAAAGTTGTCATTTACAGAGATATTTCTCACACCCTGCATGGGTATATGTAAAAATACACCCAAAACACATTGCCCTACTCTCCTGAGTGCGGCGATACCCATGTGTGCCACTTTGCATCAAGATCGCAAATGAGCCCTAAATCAATAGTACCTTAGATTTACAGACATTTACGCATTTGAATTCCAAACTGCTTTGACGTTTAGGGGCCCCTAAAATGCCAGGGCAGTAAAAATACCACACAAGTGACCCCATTTCGGAAATTAGACACCCCAAGGTATTCGCTGATGGGCATAGTGAGTTCATGGAAGTTTTTATTTTTTGGCACAAGTTAGCGGAAATGGATTTTTTTTTTTTTACAAAGTCTCATATTCCACTAACTTGTGCCAAAAAATAAAATTTTACATGAACTCACCATACCCCTCACGGAATACTTTGGGGGGCCTTCTTTCTAATATGGGGTCACTTGTGGGGTATTTATACTGCCCTGGCATTTTAGGGGCCCCTAAACGTCAGAAGCAGTTTGGAATCCAAATGCGTAAAAAACGTCCTGTGAAATCCTATAAGGTACTCATTGGATTTAGGGCCCCTTTGCGCATCTTGGCTGCAAAAAAGTGGCACACATGGGGTATCGACGTACTCGGGAGAAGTAGGGCAATGTGTTTTGGGGCGTATTGTTACCTATACCCCTACTGGGTGTGAAAAAGCAGGCACATAACATGAACGTTGCAAACTTTATAAACCAGAACATTGTAAAACATGAACATAAAAACCTGAACTAACTCAAGATTCTTTTTTTCTTGCTACCTGTTTAATTTTTATTTTTTTTTTTACCATCTCACTCTTTATTTTCCTAGCAGAAACCTCTCCTTTCCCATGGGACAATGTGTAAAGTGTAAATCACACAGAGATGGTGAGAAGTACACTATACACGTTATCCCAAGTGAAAGGAGAGGTTTCTACCGCTTCAAACTTCTGCTGTAGCACACCAGCACCGTTCCCTATGTGTTAGGGTCTCTCAAAACCTAGTGTCCTGAGAGACCCTAGAGCCTGAGTGGAAAAAAAACCTACCTGTGTAGTGCTGTCCCTAGGTCCCTAAGTGTACCTGAGTATGGTACTTCCGGAAACACTCTCCAAGGCATAGGGCAGGGTGGTCAGGACAGTCAGGACAGAAATAGCGGGTGTCACGCCTTATTCCACTCCTGCTACAGACACGACATCTTTTTCGGGGTGGCGGTTGGGTTGAGGTACCAGGCACAACGCTGGGGAAGTGCCGCTCGTGTAGACGGCTAACTACACTGGTGGTTGGGGCCACGGAACCTCCTGGATACAGGAGGTTCTCGATGATCTCTTCCTGGAATTTGAGGAAGGATCCCGTTCTCCCAGCCTTACTGTAGAGAACGTAACTGTTATATAGAGCCAATTGAATCAAATATACAGACACCTTCTTATACCAGCGTCTGGTCTTTTGGGAAATCAAATAAGGGGCCAACATCTGGTCGTTGAAGTCCACCCCTCCCATGTGGAGGTTATAGTCGTGGACCGAGAGGGGCTTTTCAACGACACTGGTTGCCCGTTCAATTTGGACTGTCGTGTCTGCGTGAATGGAGGAGAGCATGTAAACATCACGCTTGTCTCCATTTCACCGCGAGCAGTTCTTCGTTACACAATGCAGCCCTCTGCCCCCTTGTAAGTCTGGTGGTAATGAGCCGTTGGGGGAAGCCCCGGCGACTAGGTCGCACTGTGCCGAAGCAGCCAATCTGTTCTAGGAACAAATGCCTGAAGAGGGCCACACTTGTGTAAAAGTTGTCCACATAAAGATGGTACCCCTTGCCGAATAAGGGTGACACCAAGTCCCAGACTATCTTCCCACTGCTCCCCAGGTAGTCAGGGCAACCGACCGGCTCCGGGATCTGATCTTTTCCCTCATAGATCCGAAATTTGTGCGTATAGCCTGTGGCCCTTTCACAGAGCTTATACAATTTGACCCCATACCGGGCGCGCTTGCTTGGGATGTACTGCTTGAAGCCAAGGCGCCCAGTAAAATGTACAAGGGACTCGTCTACGCAGATGTTTTGTGCAGGGGTATACAAATCTGCAAATTTCTGGTTGAAATGGTCTATGAGGGACCGAATTTTATGGAGCCGGTCAAAAGCTGGGTGGCCTCTGGGACGGGAGGTGGTGTTGTCACTAAAGTGCAGGAAACGCAGGATGGTCTCAAAACGTGTCCTGGACATGGCAGCAGAGTACATGGGCATGTGATGAATTGGGTTCGTGGACCAATGTGACCGCAATTCATGTTTTTGGTTATGCCCATGCTGAGGAGAAGGCCCAGAAAAGTTCTAAATTCGGAAACTTGGACTGGTTTCCACCGGAAAGGCTGGGCATAATAGCTTCCCGGGTTGTCGGCGATAAATTGAGTGGCATATCTGTTTGTTTCTGCCACGACTAGGTCATAGAGCTCCGCAGTGAAAAACAGCTCAAAAACCCCAGCGCCGATCCTATCTGAGCTGTTTCCACCCGAACTCCTGACTGGGCGGTGAAAGGGGAACTAATGGTGCGGCTGAAGTTGGGGGCTGCCAATCAGGATTTGCCAGCACCTCAGGGACTCTAGGGGCTCTACGGGCCTGTCTGCACGGTGGCTGCGACGGGAAACTACTGCACGTGCCACCGTACCAGCTTCTACTGCCCTTCTGGTGCTCGCCACTTCACCATGTTGTACGGCAGTGCTGGTAGAAAGGTCCAGGGCGGGCTGCGCTGCTGGTGTATGCCTCACCACGTAATCCGGCACCGCCAGCCCCACTCTGCTGCCCTTGAAGCGGATCCTGCGCAACCTGCGGTCTAGCAACACGGGGCCGGGTACGCCTGGTTCTATCAGGGACCTCAACCTCCTCGTCCGAACTTTGGGTCAGACTGCCACTGCTCTCTACAGGTTCGTATTCTGACCCGGAAGATTCGTCAGATGAGGGTTCCCATTCCTCATCCGACTGGGTCAGAATCCTGTAGGCCTCTTCAGAGGAATACCCCTTGTTTGACATTTGGGCGTCTAAATTTAGGGGGTATTCCCTGAGACTACCCAAGAAAAAAAGCAAGCCTGTCTTACAATTGAGAGGGTAGCGAAGTAGAGAAGCCGCTGCGATTGATAAAAAAGATCAAAACTGATTTTTTTTTTTATCGCCGCAGCGCTTGTGAAGGGATTGTGCAGTGATTACAAAAAAAAAAATTTTTTTGGTCACTGCGGCGGGGCGGGCGTGGGTGAACGCAGGTGTGGGCGACCGATCAGGTCTGATCGGGCAAACACTGCGTTTTGGGTGGAGGGCGAGCTAAAGTGACAGTAATACTATTATAGATCTGACCGTGATCAGTTCTGATCACTTACAGATACTATAAAAGTACAAATGCTGATTAGCGCTACGCTAATCAGCGAATCAGTGACTGCGGTGCGGTGGGCTGGGCGCTAACGCTAACTACCTACCAAAGGGGCCTAAAGTAATCTAAAGCTAAAAGTCAATCCTAGTGAAAAAAAAAAAGTGACAGTTTACATTGATCACTTTTTTCCCTTTCACTAGATGATTGACAGGTGATGAAAGGGGTGATCAAGGGGTTAATTTGGGTGATGGGGGGCTGATCATGGGCTAGTGTGTGGTGCTTGGGTGTACTCACAGTAAGGTGTGCTCTCTCCTGGGTCCAACCGACGAAAAGGACCCAGGAGAGGGCACAGAAGCCATTTAATCCATTATATTTACAAATATGATGGGTTAAATGGCTTCTCATTCGTTTTTTTAAGAGTCATCAGCCCGCCAGCGCTGCTGATTGGCTGGCAGGCTGATGACCAACTCTCCCTGCGCTTTTTGCCGTGCGCGATCTGCGCATGCGCGGGCGCATCTATGCGAAATCTCGCGTCTCGCGAGATCACGCTTAGATGCGTCCGATCAGAAGAGCCCGGCCGCCCGCAGAACGCGATCCTGCGTACGGCGGTCCGGGAGCTGTTAAAAGGACACGCCCCCAATCCTGTCAGGCCACGCCCCCTCCCACTAAGCGAACAGGGATTGAAAAAATAAAGTTAAAAATCAACTTTTAGGTCCGCTAAGCCAGTGTTTCCCAACCAGTGTGCCTCCAGTTGTTGCAAAACTACAACTCCCAGCATGCCCGGACAGCCTTTGGCTGTGTGGGCATGCTGGGATTTTTAACTTCATTTTGAGTATTGACAAAATGAAGTTAAAAATCAACTTCTGTCAGCTGCAGAGGTGGGAGGGACAGTGACTCTCTTTGCAGCTCACACATTACTGCTGTCTTAGATTAAGATGTTCAAAAGGACACGCCCCAATCCAGTTAGGCCACGCCCTCCCCCACTCAGCCAACAGGGATTGAAAAAAATAAAGTTAAAAATCAACTACTAGGTACACAGCTCAGCAGACAGGATATGATTAGATACACAGCTCAGCAGACAGCATCACACAGGATAGAATATTAGATACATGCTCAGCAGACAGTATCACACAGGATAGGATTAGATACACAACTCATCAGATAGTATCACACAGGCTAGGATTAGATACACAGCTCAGCAGACAGTATCCCACAACATAAGATTAGATACACAGCTCAGCAGATGGTATCACCCAGGACAGGATTAGATACACAGCTCAGCAGACAATATCACACAAGATAGGATTAGATACACAGCTCAGCAGACAGTATCCCACAACATAAGATTAGATACACAGCTCAGCAGATGGTATCACCCAGGACAGGATTAGATACACAGCTCAGCAGACAGTGGGGCGGGTACTATAGAGGTCACTGTTATGGGGGATACTGTTGATATCTTTTTACGACACACGGAAACATGAAACAAAATAAATGAAATATACCCGTGCGAAGCTAGAGAAATTGAAATTTGCAAATTTTTCTACATTTTTGGTATTTAAAAAAAAATAATCATTTTTATTTATAACTCAATTTTACCACGGTCATGAAGTACAATATGTGACAAAAAAACTGTCTCAGAATGGCCTGGATAAGTTAAAGCTTTTTAAAGTTACCACATCAAGTGACATGTCGGATTTGCAAAAGATGGCCTGGGCATGAAGGTGAAAACTAGCCCGAGATAGAAAGGGTTAAACTATAGGTCTCTCCCTCATCCAGTTGTTTTACAATCATTTGTTTATATATATGTAATAATTAACACTCTTTAACCCCATAAGGACCGGGCTCATTTTCACCTTAGGACCAGGCCATTTTTTGCAAATCTGACCAGTGTCACTTTATGTGGTGATAACTTTAAAACGCTTTTTCTTATCCAGGCCATTCTGAGATTGTTTTTTCGTCACATATTGTACTTCATGACACTGGTAAAATTAAGTCGAAAAATTTCATTTTTATTAATAAAAAAAATTTCAAATTTACCAAAAATTTGGAAAAATTTGTAATTTTCCAAGTTTCAATTTCTCATAGTAATGCCGCCCAAAAAAGTTATTGATTTACATTCCCCATATGTCTACTTCATGTATCGATCATTTTGGGAATGCCATTTTATTTTTTGGGGACGTTACAAGGCTTAGAAGTTTAGAAGCAAACCAGTTCAGGTCTGAAGTCACTTTGTGAGGCTTACATAATAGAAACCACCCAAAAATGACCCCATTCTAAAAACTACACCCCTCAAGGTATTCAAAACTGGTCTCACAAACGTCATTAACCCTTTAGGTTTTCCACAAGAGTTAATGGCAAATGGAGATACAATTTCAGAATTTCGATTTTTTTGGAAAATTTTCCGTTTGAATCCATTTTTTCCAGTAACAAAGCAAGGGTTAACAGCCAAACAAAACTCAATATTTATTGCTCCGATTCTGTAGTTTGCATAAACGCCCCATATGTGGGTGTAAACTGCTGTATGGCCAAACGGCAGGGCGTAGAAGGAAAGGAGCGCCATATGGTTTTAGGAAGGTGGATTTTGCTGGACTGGATTTTTGACACCATGTCCCATTCAAAGCCCCCCGATGCACCCCTAGAGTAGAATCTCCAAAAAAGTGACTCTATCTAAGAAACTACACCCCTGAAGGTATTCAAAACCGATTTTACAAACTTTGTTAACCCTGTAGGTGTTCCACAAGAGTTATTGGCAAATGGAGATGAAATTTCAGAATTTCTATTTTTAGTTACCTTGCCTCAAAAAAAAAGTGTAATATAGAGCAACCAAAAATCATATTTACCTTAAAATAATACAAACAAAACTGCCATCTTATCCCGTACTTTCCAAAATGGGGTCACTTTTTTGGAGTTTCTACTGTAGGGGTGCATCAGGGGGGCTTCAAATGGGACATGGTGTCAAATAACCAGTCCAGCAAAATCTGCCTTCCAAAAATCATATGGCGTTCCCTTCTTTCTACGCCCTGCCGTTTGGCCATACAGCAGTTTACGACCACATATGGGGTGTTTCTGCAAACTAGAGAATCGGGGCAATATATATTGAGTTTTGTCCTGCCACTATGCTGGATGTTAGATGAATAGTTTATATTTTGGCCAACTTATGTAAGCCACCCACCACTTCACGGTTGCCTCTCGAGTGGTCCCTAACATTAATTCTTACCTTTTATGGGCCATATCAGCCACACAAAACCCAGGGAGTGCAGGTGCAGCATGCATGCCAGATACACTCTGCCTGTAACCCTGTCTGGTGCCATACAGCGTTCATCAGATCAAGGGATGCAAATACCAACATGCATGCTGAGCCCACTAGTACTTCTCCTGGAACCAAATGGCTTCTGGTAAGTTCAATAAAGCAGACTCAGTTTTATACTGACTTTAAAACCAGCCTACAGGGCGGATTCACTAGTCAGGTGTGCATGACTGCACGGAGGTCACCACGCCTCCCATATATGCTACAAAGGAAAAAAAAATGGAGATTGCAGTCCGCACAACCCAATACGCAGGTGCACGTTGCTATGGTGAAATACACATACAAACGTAATAACAAAGGTGCAATGGCACACTGCAGCAAGAGCTCCGTCCTGCCACTATGCTGGATGTTAGATGAGGCATTAGTTTATATTTTGGCCAAATTATGTAAGCCACCCACCACTTCACGGTTGCCTCTCGAGTGGTCCCTAACATTAATTCTTACCTTTTATGGGCCATATCAGCCACACAAAACCCAGGGAGTGCAGGTGCAGCATGCATGCCAGATACACTCTGCCTGTAACCCCGTCTGGTGCCATACAGCGTTCATCAGATCAAGGGATGCAAATACCAACATGCATGCTGAGCCCACTAGTACTTCTCCTGGAACCAAATGGCTTCTGGTAAGTTCAATAAAGCAGACTCAGTTTTATACTGACTTTAAAACCAGCCTACAGGGCGGATTCACTAGTCAGGTGTGCATGACTGCATGGAGGTCACCACGCCTCCCATATATGCTACAAAGGAAAAAAAAATGGAGATTGCAGTCCGCACAACCCAATACGCAGGTGCACGTTGCTATGGTGAAATACACATACAAAGGCTTACATAATTTGGCCAAAATATAAACTAATGCCTCATCTAACATCCAGCATAGTGGCAGGACGGAGCTCTAGCTGCAGTGTGCCATTGCACCTTTGTTATTACGTTTGTATGTGTATTTCACCATAGCAACATGCACCTGCATATTTTTTTCACTTTTTTGACATTTTTTTTTAGCAAAAGCCTATTCAGAGTTTCAGTGCCATGGAGAGCAGGACACTTCTGAAAGCGTCCTGCTGCCATGGTAACCATCACCCACTGCCATAACAGAGCAGCGGGTGATGGGAAGGGAGGGGTGCTCCCTCCCTCTGCTATCCTATCCTGTCGGGGGGCTGCAAAGGTACAGCAGCCCCCCGATGGGAGAGGGAGGGAGCTCCCTCCATGTTAACACCTTCTATACCGTGGCCCGTACGGACCGTGGTATAGAAGGGGTTAAACTGCTGACATCTGCAGCACAGATGTCAGCAGTTTATAGCAGGGGGTCAGCAATGTGCTGACCCCCTGCTATACCCACTAGACACCAGGGAAAGCATTTGAAAGGAGGCGGGCGGGGGATCGCAATTGCGATCCCGCCTGCTGCCCACCCGCAATCCCCCCCCCCTGCACCGCCCGGGGGGACACTAATATGGCGGGGTGCAGGGGGGGTTAAAATTTATAAGTTTGGGGGATATTTTAGTCTCTGATCCCCGCGGTCACAGACTACAGATAGCGCAGCAAACCGCAGGTCAATTCAGACCTGCGGTTTGCTGCGATCGCTGACATGGGGGGGGGGGTCACAGGATTGCGTCCTGCGGGCGGCTGGGATCTTCTGTTTGGACGTGCCGGGGCGTCATCTCGCGATATATATACACTTATTGGATTTTTTTTTTATCAAAGACATGTAGAACAATAAATTTAGAGAAAAATTTATATAGAAATGTAGTTTTTTTTGAAAAATTTTACAACAGAAAGTGAAAAATGTCATTTTTTTGCAAAAATTTCGGTAATTTTTGATTAATAGCAAAAAAGTAAAAATGTCAGCAGCAATGAAATACCACCAAATGAAAGCTCTATTAGTGAGAAGAAAAGGAGGTAAAATTCATTTGGCTGGTAAGTTGTATGACGGAGCAATAAACGGTGAAATTAGTGTAGTGCAGAATTGTAAAAAGTGGCCTGGTCATTAAGGGTGTTTAAGCTAGGGGGGCTGAAGTGGTTAAGTACCAGGACGCAAGGGCGTACATGTACGCCCTTCGTCCTTAAGGAGTTAAATAAAGATTAATGACTGTTCTATTCATGTATAAGACAAAGTGATATATTGATGTAAAATGCCGTGCTTCCACTAGATGTACATTATTGAGGCAATAACGTATTAACCATAATGATTATCATCTTGTACCTCTGTACTGCATGCATCTTCTATGTCACTGACGTTTTGTTACAAATAGAGATGAGCGAATCAAAGCTGATGAAGTGGAATTGATTCGCAACAAATGTGAATATTCTTGTGCTTCGTGGTAACAAATCGTAATTTTTCCTAACATGGCGGCTACAATGGCGGCTAAAATAGCGACTACACGTGTGAGGACATGGGCAAGGAACTCTGGGAAGGCGGGATGACCCATAATTCCATGCATGCAGCCAATCAGCAGCCAGCCCGGTGATGTCACAACCCTATAAATATGGCGGCCATCTTAGACTCTGCCATTCATATTCGTACTTTGTTCAGGGACAGACGTGTATGCAGGCGCTAGGGAGAATGAAAGAAAAACTAATTGTTAAAAAAAAAAAAAAAAGGAAAGAAGCGATGTACTAGTGCAGGGAAAAGATAGTGAGAGGAATCATTTCACAGGCAGGAAGAGACGTGTGCAGATGCTAGGGAGAGTCATAGGAAAATCCTCATTGTAAAAAAAAAGTGATTTACAAGTGCAGGGAAACATTACTTGGGGATCCAAACAGTCTCATAATACAGCTCCGTCATTACAGCAATCAGTTATTGGGGTGCAAGTGCTATGTTGCAAAGCCTTTTGTGTCTTATCTGTGGAAAAAGATAAATATATACGCAGGTCATTTTTGTTGTTGTTTATGCTAAAATCATTTGCAGTAATTTCTGGTGAAAGAGTATAGGGCGGTATTTCAGTAATACACAAAAAATATAAATGCACTGCACGTTTGCAGACATTTCTGGTGAAAGAGTATAGAGCCGTATTTCAGTAATACACAAGAAATCTCAAAGTACTGCACTTTTGCAGTCATTTCTGGGGAAAGAGTGTAGGGCGATAGTTCAGTAATACATGAAAAATATAAAAGCACTGCACGTTTGCAGTCATTTCTGGTGAAAGAGTATTGGGCGGTATTTCAGTAATACACGAAAGATTTAAACGACCTATATATATGACCTATAAACTGTACAACTCAATTGAAAAACAAACTGAAATATTTTAACCCCTTGAGGAAACAGCCTTATTTCACCTTAAGGACCTGGCCATTTTTTGCAATCTGACCATTATCACTATATGTAGTGAGAACTTTAAAACGCTTTTACTTATCCTGGCCATTCTGAGATTGTTTTTTCGTCACATATTGTACTTCATG
Organism: Bufotes viridis; assembly: GCA_033119425.1. Classification (NCBI taxonomy): domain Eukaryota; kingdom Metazoa; phylum Chordata; class Amphibia; order Anura; family Bufonidae; genus Bufotes; species Bufotes viridis. The sequence continues at coordinate 301,422,768 of CM065592.1, forward strand.
ACACTGGTAAAACAGAGTAAAAAAAAAAATATTTTTAGTCATAAAAAAATACAAAATTTACCAAGAATTTTGAAAAAATAGCAATTTTCCAAGTTTCAATTTCTCCATTTCTATAATACATAGTAATGCTGCAATGTCTTGTGTTCCTTTTATATCCATATGATACTGGACATTGTAATTGGGTACAGCTGAGTCAATCAGGCTCATCTAATTAGGTAATTACATTGTATCAATGTCCCCATATAATCAATAGAGGGGTTTAAGTGAAGAATATTAAATAGAGGAAAGTAAATAAGGAATATATATATATATATATATATATATATATATATATATATATATATATATAGTTTATGAAAGTAAAATAAGAATAAAAATAGGGGGTTAATCTGTGTAAATAGATATAGGTTTATATTAGTATAGGTTTATATTAGGATATATGAAATATCAGGATTATATAATTGTAGAGGGTAATACTTGTTTGGACAGTTGCAGGAAAAAAAAAGGTGTGAAACAGTGTGTCAAACAATTGTACACAAAGCTAGAAATTCTTTCACAGGTAATTTCAAAGTTTCAATAATAAATTTAGAGGTTTCAAAGAGGAGAAATGGAGTCCTGTGAAGGTGTCATATGCCATTAGACGTGGGCATACTGTGATATAAGTATCTACACATGGTGAGATAAAAAATAGAAAGGATTTTGATTTTAAGAAGCACCATAAATCAAGGTGTGAAGGATGTCAATAATCTAAAATTTGCATAAAAAAATTAAAATAATTCAGATGCTGCCAGGCAGCAGGGGGCCGGTATATACTGACTTCTTATATATATATATATATATATATATATATATATAGTTTATGAAAGTAAAATAAGAATAAAAATAGGGATACAAATGAAAGTGTACCCATATATATGGGGGTAAATCTGTGTAAATAGATATAAGTTTATATTAGTATAGGTTTATATTAGGATATATGAAATATCAGGATTATATAATTGTAGAGGGTAATACTTCTTTGGACAGTTGCAGGAAAAAAAGAAAGGTGTGAAACAGTGTGTCAAACAATTGTACATAAAGCTAGAAATTCTTTCACAGGTAATTTCAAAGTTTCAAAAAGAAATTTAGAGGTTTTAAAGAGGAGAAATGGAGTCCTGTGAAGGTGTCATGTGCCATTAGATGTGGGCATACTGTGATATAAGTATCTAAACATGGTGAGATAAAAAATAGAAAGGATGTTTATTTTAAGAAGCACCATAAATCAAGGTGTGAAGGATGTGTCAATGATATAAAATTTGTATATATAAAAAAAAAAAAAAAATATATATATATATATATATATATATATATAGAAGGTGATAATAAAAATATTTATAAAAACAGTAAAAATGAAAATAAAAACAGTATATCCCCAAAACAGTAATGTAATTACTGTAATTGTCAAAAATGTCAAAAAATGTCAAAAAGACGTCAGAGAGGGAGGCTTGATTGGAGTAAGAGGAGGGGGGCCCTGAACCAAGTGGAGGTCGGAGTGCTGGTAAGCAGCCTGACTTCCACCTCGCTTCGGTGCAGGGCACCCAACCCAACGTAAGGTTCATAATGAAAAAGTCTTGTAGAAATCCAAACAATTCGAGTTCCGCGTTAAGTCCCTCCGTTATCAATGTATTGTACTCAAAAATATATTTTGATTCAATCCGGGACATTTGTGCAATGTGGTCTCCACCCCTCCAGTTTCTTTCTATTTTTTCAATAGCTGCAAAAAACATCCCACTTGGATCTTTATTGTGGTGTGTTGCGAAGTGATGTGACAGAGAATGTTTCTCATAACCCTTTCTAATGTCCCTCATATTAATATATTAATAATATTTTTATCACCATCTATATATATATATACTAGACATTAGGCCTGATACAATAACGGGCGCTAGAACATTAGTTCTGACAGTATTATGGGGGATCTGTGGATGACACTGTTATGGGGGATCTGTGGATTACACTGTTATGGGGGGATCTGTGGCTGACACTGTTATGGGGGATCTGTGGATGGCACTGTTATGGGGGATATCTGTGAATGACACACTGTTATGGGGCATCTGTGGATGGCACTGTTATGGAGGGGATCTGTGGCTGACACTGTTATGGGGGATCTGTAGCTGACACTGTTATGGGGATCTGTGGATGGCCCTGTTATGGGGGATCTGTTGATGGCACTGTTATGGGGGATATCTGTGGATGACACTGTTAGGGGGATCTGTGGATGGCACTGTTATGGAGGCGATCTGTGGCTGACACTGTTATGGGGGGATCTGTGGCTGACACTGCTATGGGGTCCTGTGGCTGACACTGTTATGGGGGGATCTGTGGATGGCACTGTTATGGGGGATCTGTGGCTGACACTGTTATGGGAGATCTGAGGCTGACACTGTTATGGGGGGGACTGTGTCTGACACTGTTATTGGGGTCTGTGATTGACAATGTTATGGGGGATCTGTGGATGGCACTGTTATGGGGGATCTGTGGATGGCACTGTTATGGGGGATCTGTGGATGACACTGTTATGGGAGATCTTTGGATGGCACTGTTATGGGGGATCTGTGGATGGCACTGTTATGGGGGATTTGTGGATGGCACTGTTATGGGGGATCTGTGGATGGCACTGTTATGGAGGGTATCTGTGGCTGACACTGTTATGGGGGTCTGTGGATGGCACTGTTATGGGGGATTTGTGTCTTACACTGTTATGGGGATCTGAGGCTGACACTGTTATCGGGATCTATGCTGACACTGTTATGGGGGACACTGTGGGTGACACTGTTATTGGGGTCTGTGGATGACACTGTTATGGGGGGGTCTGTGGCTGACACTGTTATGGGGGGGTCTGTGGCTGACACTGTTATGGGGGATACGTGGCTGACACTGTCCCCCATAACAGTGTCAGCCACAAATCCCCCATAACAGTGTCAGACACAGACCCCCATAACAGTGCCATCCACAGATCCCCCCCATAACAGTGCCATCCACAGATCCCCGATAACAGTGTCATCCACAGATATCCCCCATAACAGTGCCATCCACAGATCCCCATAACAGTGCCATCCACAGATCCCCATAACAGTGCCATCCACAGATCCCCCATAACAGTGTCAGCCACAGATCCCCCATAACAGTGCCATCCACAGATCCCCCCCATAACAGTGCCATCCACAGATCCCCGATAACAGTGTCATCCACAGATATCCCCCATAACAGTGCCATCCACAGATCCCCCATAACAGTACCATCCACAGATCCCCCATAACAGTGCCATCCACAGATCCCCCATAACAGTGTCAGCCACAGATCCCCCATAACAGTGTCAGCCACAGATCCCCCATAACAGTGTCAGCCACAGACCCCTCATAACAGTGTCAGCCACAGACCCCCCATAACAGTGTCAGCCACGTATCCCCCATAACAGTGTCAGCCACAGACCCTCCCATAACAGTGTCATCCACAGACCCCAATAACAGTGTCAGCCACAGTCCCCCCCTTAACAGTGTCAGCCTCAGATCCCCATAACAGTGTCAGATACAGATCCCCATAACAGTGTCAGATACAGATCCCCCATAACAGTGTCATCCACAGATCCCCCCATAACAGTGCTATCCACAGACCCCCATAACAGTGTCAGCCACAGATACGCTCCATAACAGTGCCATCCACAGATCTCCCATAACAGTGTCATCCACAGATCCCCCCCACATAACAGTGCCGTCCACAGATCCCCCATAAAATTGTCATCCACAGACCCACATTACAGTTTCAACCACAGACCCCAATAACAGTGTCAACCACAGACCCCAATAACAGTGTCAGCCACAGATCCCCCCCATAACAGTGTCAGCCACACATCCCCCATAACAGTGTCATCCACAGATCCCCCATAACAGTGTCAGCCACAGACCCCATCATAACAGTATCAGCCACAGACGCCCATAACAGTGTCAGCCACGTATCCCCCATAACAGTGTCAGCCACAGACCCCCCCATAACAGTGTCATCCACAGACCCCAATAACAGTGTCACCCACTGTCTCCCCCATAACAGTGTCAGCATAGATCCCCCATAACAGTGTCAGCCTCAGATCCCCATAACAGTGTCAGACACAAATCCCCCATAACAGTGCCATCCACAGACCCCCATAACAGTGTCAGCCACAGATACCCTCCATAACAGTGCCATCCAAAGATCTCCCATAACAGTGTCATCCACAGATCCCCCTATAACAGTGCCATCCACAGATCCCCCATAACATTGTCAGCCACAGACCCCCATAACAGTGTCAGCCTCAGATCCCCCATAAGTGTCAGCCACAGATCCCCCATAGCAGTGCCATCCACAGATCCCCCCATAACAGTGTCAGCCACAGGACCCCCATAACAGTGTCAGCCACAGATCCCCCCATAACAGTGTCAGCCACAGATCCCCTCCATAACAGTGCCATCCACAGATCCCCCTAACAGTGTCATCCACAGATATCCCCCATAACAGTGCCATCCACAGATCCCCCATAACAGGGCCATCCACAGATCCCCATAACAGTGTCAGCTACAGATCCCCCATAACAGTGTCAGCCACAGATCTCCTAAATAACAGTCCCATCCACAGATGCCCCATAACAGTGTGTCATTCACAGATATCCCCCATAACAGAGCCATCCACAGATCCCCCATAACAGTGTCATCCACAGATCCCCCCATAACAGTGTAATCCACAGATCCCCCATAACAGTGTCATCCACAGATCCCCCATAATACTGTCAGAACTAATGTTCTAGCGCCCGTTATTGTAACGGGCCTAATGTCTAGTATATATATATATAGATGGTGATAAAAATATTATTAATATATTAATATGAGGGACATTAGAAAGGGTTATGAGAAACATTCTCTGTCACATCACTTCGCAACACACCACAATAAAGATCCAAGTGGGATGTTTTTTGCAGCTATTGAAAAAATAGAAAGAAACTGGAGGGGTGGAGACCACATTGCACAAATGTCCCGGATTGAATCAAAATATATTTTTGAGTACAATACATTGATAACGGAGGGACTTAACGCGGAACTTGAATTGTTTGGATTTCTACAAGACTTTTTCATTATGAACCTTACGTTTGGTTGGGTGCCCTGCACCGAAGCGAGGTGGAAGTCCAGCACTCCGACCTCCACTTGGTTCAGGGCCCCCCTCCTCTTACTCCAATCAAGCCTCCCTCTCTGACGTCTTTTTGACATTTTTTGACATTTTTGACAATTACAGTAATTACATTACTGTTTTGTGGATATACTGCTTTTATTTTCATTTTTACTGTTTTTATACACAGACCCCCCATAACAGTGTCAACCACAGACCCCCATAACAGTGTCAACCACAGACCCCCATAACAGTGTCAACCATAGACCCCAATAACAGTGTCAGCCACAGTCCCCCCCATAACAGTGTCAGCCACAGATCCCCAATAACAGTGTCAGCCTCAGATCCCCCATAACAGTGCCAGCCACAGATCCCCCATAACAGTGCCATCCACAGATCCCCCCCATAACAGTGCCATCCACAGATCCCCGATAACAGTGTCATACACAGATATCCCCCATAACAGTGCCATCCACACTGGATGACACTGTTATGGGAGATCTGTGGATGGCACTGTTATGGAGGGTATCTGTGGCTGACACTGTTATGGGGGTCTGTGGATGGCACTGTTATGGGGGGATCTGTGGATGACACTGTTATGGGGGATCTGTGACTGACGCTGTTATGGTGATCTGAGGCTGACACTGTTATGGGGGATTTGTTCTGATACTGTTATGGGGGGGACTGTGGCTGACACTGTTATTGGGGTCTGTGGATGACACTTATGGGGGATACGTGGCTGACTCTGTTATGGGGGATACGTGGCTGACACTGTTATTTGGGGGGTCTGTGGCTGACACTGTTATGAGGGGGTCCATGGCTGACACTGTTATGGGGGGGTCTGTGGCTGACACTGTTATGAGGGTGTCTGTGGCTGACACTGCTATGGTGGGTCTGTGGCTGACACTGTTATGGGGGATCTGTGGCTGACACTGTTATGGGGGGGTCTGTGGCTGCCACTGTTATGGGGGTCTGTGGATGACACTGTTATGGGGGGGTCTGTGGCTGACACTGTTATGGGGGGGTCTTTGGCTGACACTGTTATGGGGGGTCTGTGGCTGACACTGCTATGGGGGGGGTCTGTTACTGACACTGTTATGGGGCGATCTGTAGCTGACACTGTTATGGGGGGGTCTGTGGTTGACACTGTTATGGGGGTCTGTGGCTGACACTGTTATGGTGTGACGACTGTGGCTGACACTGTTATGGGGGTATATGTGGCTGACACTGTTATGCGGGGATCTGTGGCTGTCACTGTTATGGGAGGGATCTGTGGATGGCACTGTTATAGGGGATCTGTGTCTGACACTGTTATGGGGGATCTGTGGCTGACACTGTTATGGGGGATCTGTGGCTGACACTGTTATGGGGGGATCTGTGGCTGACACTGTTATGGGGGATCTGTGGCTGACACTGTTATGGGGGATCTGTGGCTGACACTGTTATGGGGGGACTGTGGCTGACGCTGTTATGGGGTTCTGTGGTTGACACTGTTATGGGGGTCTGTGGGTGGCACTGTTTTGGGGCTCTGTGGCTGACACTGTTATGGGGGGGTCTGTGGCTGACACTGTTATGGAGGTCTGTGGCTGACACTGTTATGGGCGGTCTGTGGCTGACACTGTTATGGGGGGGGGTCTGTGGCTGACACTGTTATGGGGGGGTCTGTGGCTGACACTGTTATGGGGGGGTCTTTGGCTGACACTGTTATGGGGGGGTCTGTGGCTGACACTGTTATGGGAGTATCTGTAGATGACACATAGCATCCTATGCTATGTTTCATCCACAGATTACCCCATAACAGTGTCGATTGGAGTTTTATCCCCCATAACAGTGTCGATTAGAGTTTTCTCCAATCCGATGGTATATTTTAACTTCAAGTGTCCCCATCACCATGGGAACGCCTCTATGTTAGAATATACCATCGGATCTGAGTTAGATCGTGAAAACTCAGATCGGACAGTATATTCTAACACAGAGGCGTTCCCATAGTCTTCAAGTTAGAATATACTGAGATGTGTGTGCAGACCGGCCCCCTTCTGCCTGGCAGCACCCGACCTCTTACAGGGGGCTGTGATCCGCACAATCCTCCCCCCACCCCCATTAAAATCATTGGTGGCCAGTGTGTGCAGCGTAGCCTCCCCCCCCCCCCTAATTAAAATCTTTGGTGGCCAGTGCGGCCTCCCCCCCCCCTGTTAAAATCATTGGTGGCCAGTGTGCGGCCTCCCCTTCCCCCCCATTAAAATCATTGATGGCCAGTGTGCGGCCTCCCCTCCCCCCTATTAAAATCATTGGTGGCCAATGTGCGGCCTCCCCTCCCTCCCCCCCCCTAATTAAAATCATTAGTGGCCAGTGCGGCCTCCCCCCCCCCTCTATTAAATCATTGGTGGCCACAGGTTAACACCCGCCCCCTCCCCTATTATTGGTGGCAGCGGAGCGGCAGTTCTGATCGGAGTCCCAGTGTAATCGCCGGTGCTCCGATCGGTTACCATGGCAGCCAGGACGCTACTGAAGTCCTGGCTGTCATAGTCACTTAGCAGCGTTATACTTACCTGCGCTGTCTGTGGCCACCCGGCGATCCTTCTGCCGGTAAGTGACAGGTCTGTGCGGCGCATTGCTTATAGCACAGACCTGTCACTTACTAGCAGAAGTAGCGCCGGGTGGACACAGACAGCGCAGGAGGGGCGGGTGTTAACCTGTCGCCACTGCCACCAATGATTTTAATTAGGTAGGGGGGGGAAGGGTGAGGCTGCACACTAGCCAATGATTTTAATACTGAGGAGGGAGGGGTGTCTGGCCCTCTTCCGCCTGGCAGCACCCGACCTTTTACAGTGAGCTGTAATCCCCACAATTAACCCCTCAGGTGAGAGGGGTTAATTGTGCGGATCACAGCCCCCTGTAAGAGGTCGGGTGTTGCCAGGCAGCAGGGTGCCGGTATATACAGACTTTTCAGTATATTCTAACTTGAAGCGTCCCCATCACTATGGGAACGCCTCTGTGTTAGAATATACTGTCAGATCTGAGTTTTCACGATTTAACTCAGATCCGACAGTATATTCTAATGCTTTAAGTTAGCATATACTGAGATGTCTGTATATACCGGCCCCCTGCTGCCTGGCAGCATCTGAAGTGTCAGTTCAGTGTGTGGTGAATCCTCTGTGCGCCGTGCATGCGCACTTTAGAATTCGGCACACACGCACGGACGTCAGGGACACAGGGATTTTATTAGTATAGATATATATATTGTGGGGAGTCGCTCTGGTAGACAGCGGTGCGGGTGCAGTTTAGAGGCAAAACAAGGAGTCCAGATTGTGCAACAAACAGTGTTTTATTCACACTTGCACACCATAAATGAAAAACAGTCTCTTTGGTGACAGTTCACACACAACGGAAATAACGTGGCAAAACAAAAACAGGCCAACACAGGGTCCAGTCACCTGGGTGGTTTAGGTGCGGGTTCACACCTAGCAGTCGGCCCAGCCGCAAGCGATTCCACCTTCAGGTTGCAGGGAAACACCACCTTGCTGAGCTCCGTCTTCCAGCACAGAGAACCCCACAGCCCTGTTAGCAGGCTCCAGGATAATCACCACCCAGACACAGCTGCTGGCTGTGTTTTATACCCAGCCCAAAACCAGGACTGGACCGTGGGGAGTAGGCACCCACCCTACACTTTACCTACTCCCAGTAAGAGCCGGCCCGGATTAGCTTTGCAGCCAAACTAAGTAACAAAGTCTAGCAGCATAAGCTGCTGCAGACAAAAACCCGGCTCTCACCTCACCGAGGCCAGCAACCTCGGTGACACGTACCTGCCATCGCATATGATACCTTGCACCCTCTTACACCCCCTTTGTTCAACCCTGAGGGGTGAACACACGTGAGGCAGTGGACGCGGGACAGGGCATCTGCGTTGCCCTGCAAGCGGCCTGCCCTGTGTTCCACGGAGAATTTGAAATTTTGAAGCGATAGGAACCACCTGGTGACCCGAGCATTCCTCTCCTTGGCCTGACTCATCCATTTGAGGGGGAATGGTCGGTCACCAGACGGAACCTCCTCCCTAACAGGTAGTAGCGGAGACTTTCGAGTGCCCACTTGATAGCCAGGCACTCCCTCTCCACTATACTATATCTGGACTCGGCGGGGCTGAGCTTACGGCTCAGGAAGACAACGGGATGTTCTTCCCCGTTGACCTCCTGCGACAGTACCGCACCGAGGCCTACCTCCGAGGCGTCGGTCTGTACGACAAACTCCTTGTTGAAGTCGGGTGTCACCAAAACCGGGGACCCACACAGGGCCGACTTCAACGCGGAGAAAGCCTCCTCCGCCTTCTCACTCCAGCTAACCCTCCTAGACTTTCGCCCCTTCAACAGGTCTGTCAATGGCGCTGCTATTGTGGCAAAGTGGGGCACAAACCTCATGTAGTATCCTACAATCCCCAGGAACAACTTTACCTGCCTGGTGGTGGCCGGTCGGGGCCAGTTACGAATGGCCTCTACCTTAGTTACCTGAGGTTTGATGACTCCCCGCCCAATAACATATCCCAGATATTTTGTCTCCTCTAACCCTATGGAGCACTTTTTTGGGTTAGCGGTCAGTCCGGCCTTCCTCAGGGCATCCACTACCGCCTGCACCTTGGGTAAATGGCTTTCCCAGTCGGTGCTGTGGATGACTACATCACCTAAGTAGGCCGAGGCGTACCGACGATGTGGTCGCAGCACTATGTCCATTAACCTTTGGAAAGTGGCGGGGGCGCCATGCAGGCCAAAGGGTAACACCTTGTAGTGATACAGGCCCTGCGGGGTAACAAATGCGTTTTTTTCCTTAGCCGACTCCGTTAAGGGTACCTGCCAGTACCCTTTAGTGAGGTCCAGCACAGAAAAATAACGGGCTTGTCCTAAACTTTCAACAAGCTCGTCTACTCGGGGCATGGGATACGCGTCAAACTTGGATACTTCATTTAACTTACGAAAGTCGTTGCAGAACCGCAACGTCCCATCCGGCTTGGGTATTAGGACTATGGGACTGGCCCACTCACTTTTCGACTCCTCAATGACATCGAGCTTCAACATTAACTGCACTTCCTCCGCGATGGCCCGCCGCCGAGCCTCGGGTACCCGGTATGGTTTTAACCGGACCTTGGCCTGAGGCTCAGTGACGATGTCATGTCGGATGAGAGACGTGCGGCCAGGGAGGTCCGAGAACACATCCGTGTTCCGACTGAGGAACTCCCTGACTTCCTGAACTTGTTTGGAAGACAGGCTGTCTGCAATTTTTACCGTGGTTACTGCTTCACAGGCCTCGAACTGTGGGGCTGGACCCTTTTCACCTAGAAGCCCTGGCCGGGGGCTGTGGTCGTCTGCCGCGTCCCTATCTTTCCACGGCTTAAGTAAATTCACGTGGTACACCTGCTCCGGCTTGCGCCGCCCTGGCTGGTGTACCTTGTAATTCACTTCCCCTACCTTCTCGATCACCTCATAGGGGCCCTGCCACCTAGCTAGGAATTTGCTGTCAAGGGTGGGTACCAGAACCAAAACCCGATCTCCCGGATTGAATTCCCGTACCCGAGCCTGACGGTTGTACACCCTACTCTGGGCTTGTTGCGCTGCCTCCATATGCTCCCGGACCAAGGGCAACACCCTTTCCATCCGTTCCTGCATCTGGGCGACATACTCAATGACACTTTTGTGGGGGACAGGCTGTTGTTCCCATGCTTCCTTGGCGATATCCAACAGGCCCCGAGGGTGTCTGCCATAAAGCAGTTCGAAGGGCGAGAACCCAGTAGAGGCCTGGGGTACCTCTCGCACTGCGAACATGAGATAGGGCAGAAGCAGATCCCAGTCCTTCCCATCTCTAGACACCACCCTCTTTAACATATTTTTTCGAGTTTGGTTAAACCTCTCCACAAGACCGTCTGTTTGCGGATGGTAAACGGACGTCCGTAACTGCTTTATACGCAACAATTTACACAGTTCCCTCATTACTTTGGACATAAAAGGGGTCCCTTGGTCTGTCAGAACCTCTTTTGGCAGGCCCACACGGGAAAACATCTCCATTAACTCTTTGGCAATGAGCTTAGCTGAGGTATGTCGCAGAGGTACCGCCTCCGGATACCGAGTGGCATAGTCGAGAACTACCAGAATGTGTTGGTGGCCCCTGGCAGACTTTGGTACAGGCCCAATTAAATCCATAGCGATTCGCTCAAACGGTACTTCAATAATTGGCAGAGGTACCAGAGGACTACGGAAATGTGGCTGGGGGCTATTTATCTGACAGGTCGGACAGGACTTACAATAATTCTCTACCTCCTTGAACACACTGGGCCAATAAAATCGCTGCAGTATGCGGTCCTGGGTTTTCTGCCACCCCAGGTGTCCCCAAGAACATGTTGGTGGGCAAGCTCCATGACAAGCTTGCGATACGCTGTGGGCACCACCAACTGTTCAACAGGTTCGCCTCGGATTTGGTTCACCCGATACAACATATCCTGCAGAACAATAAATCGTGGGAACATTAATTCAGCCCCTGGTTTCTGGGGTTTCCCATCAATTTCCAGCACATTCTCCCAGGCCCTGGTTAGGGTTTGGTCCCGGTGTTGTGCGGTCCCAAAATTTTCCCGGAGACATTGAGGTCTGCCAACTCAGGTCCCGGTGGCAAGTCCTCCGTGTCTCCCACCATTACACTCAGTGGGGTTGTCTCCCCCTCTACCGCTGGAGCAGTGGTCACCCCTACCGCCGGCCCTTCAGACTCGGGCTCCCAGGGTTCTGGCCTTCCAGTGGTATCAGGCCACTCCACTAGGGTCACCCCTGTCTCGGGTCCCTCAGATACCTTTATTACCGGCCACAGCGCCGGAAAACCGGGAAGTCCCTCCCAAGTATCAGTTCGTGTGGGAGTTTAGTAGCGACAGCCACCTCGTGGGTCCACCTACCAGCCGCGGTGGACAAAGTCACTAGTGCAGTGGGGTAGTCTTTCAGGTCTCCATGGATGCACAGGACCCCGACTTTACGGCCAGTATACTCCGCAGGCCGTACAAGGGCAGCCCTTACCAGGAGACTAAACTCCCGGAGTCCAGCAGAGCCACCGCCAGAGAGTCTCCCACCTCTACCTGACACAGGTGGTTATGGTCCTGCACCTCACGGGTGCCAGTTGCGCACAGCTTCCGTGCATACAGGGAGTGACGACCCCGTAGTTCATATCCATCGGCTCATCCCGATGCGGACAGTCGGCCCTGATGTGGCCTGGCTCCTGACACCTCCAGCATACCACGGGAGGCGGACTCGCAGGGGGTATATTCCGTGCAGGCCGCTCTGTCGCCGGACGTCGGAACTGGGGCAGAGGCCTCCGGGGTTTGACTGACCCCTTCCCCGCAAGAGTCCCCTGCAGGTTTCTGGTGGCCTCGTAGCGCTCCACCAGGTCGACCATCTCCAGGGCATTGGTGGGCGATACCTGGCCGATCCAGTGCTGGAGGGGATAAGGCAGAGCCCTCCAAAAGATGTCCGCCAACAGTCGATCCAGCATGGCAGTGGGACTTAGTAGATCGGGCTGCAGCCACTTTTGCAGCCTGTGCAGCAGATCGTAGTACTGCGGCCTAGCGGGTTCTGTCGTTTTAAAGTCCCACTGGTGGACTCTTTGGGCGCGGACCAGCACGTTCACACCCAGTCTGGCTAGGATCTCTCCTTTCACGGTGTCATAATCTGCCGCTTGGTCGTCCGACAAGTCGAAAAACACCTGCTGGGGTCCGGAAGCCAGGAAAGGAGCGACCACCTCAGCCCACTGGTCACGGGGTAACTTTTCCCTCACGGCGACCTTCTCAAAAACCGCCAGGTACGTCTCAACGTCGTCTGCGGGGGTCATTTTTGGGATCGCCGCACGGACCGCTTTCCGGGCATCATGGACGTGGTGGGACGCTCCTGCCGCCTGTAACGCCATCACATGTTGTAGCAGTAGTTGGTTGGTCTCCCGCTGCTGTACGTTAGCCTCTATGAGAGCCTTCACAGCAGCCTCCATGTTGCCAGAAACTCCTGCTTGCAGCTTTGCTGGCTTAATATATTCCATGCACTTTAGAAAAACAAAACTTCGGCGTTCACGCCAGCCTCACTGCGCATGCCCGCATCCGACACCAAATGTGGGAGTCGCTCTGGTAGACAGCGGTGCGGGTGCAGTTTAGAGGCAAAACAAGGAGTCCAGATTGTGCAACAAACAGTGTTTTATTCACACTTGCACACCATAAATGAAAAACAGTCTCTTTGGTGACAGTTCACACACAACGGAAATAACGTGGCAAAACAAAAACAGGCCAACACAGGGTCCAGTCACCTGGGTGGTTTAGGTGCGGGTTCACACCTAGCAGTCGGCCCAGCCGCAAGCGATTCCACCTTCAGGTTGCAGGGAAACACCACCTTGCTGAGCTCCGTCCTCCAGCACAGAGAACCCCACAGCCCAGTTAGCAGGCTCCAGGATAATCACCACCCAGACACAGCTGCTGGCTGTGTTTTATACCCAGCCCAAAACCAGGACTGGACCATGGGGAGTAGGCACCCACCCTACACTTTACCTACTCCCAGTAAGAGCCGGCCCGGATTAGCTTTGCAGCCAAACTAAGTAACAAAGTCTAGCAGCATAAGCTGCTGCAGACAAAAAACCCGGCTCTCACCTCACCGAGGCCAGCAACCTCGGTGACACGTACCTGCCATCGCATATGATACCTTGCACCCTCTTACAATATATATACTAGACATTAGGCCCATTACAATAACGGGCGCTAGAACATTAGTTCTGACACGGTTATGGAGGATCTGTGGCTGGCACTGTTATGGGGGGGATCTATGGCTGACGCTATTATCGGGGGATCTGTGGCTGGCACTGTTATGGGAGGGATCTGTGGATGACACTGTTATGGGGGATCTGTGGCTGGCACTGTTATGGGCGATCTGTGGATGACACACTGTTATGGGGGATCTGTAGAGGACACACTGTTATGGGGGATCTGTGGATGACACACTGTTATGGGGGATCTGTAGAGGACACACTGTTATGGGGATCTGTTGAGGACACACTGTTATGGGGGATCTGTGGAGGACACACTGTTATGGGGGATCTGTGGAGGACACACTGTTATGGGGGATCTGTGGAGGACACACTGTTATGGGGGATCTGTGGAGGACACACTGTTATGGGGGATCTGTGGAGGACACACTGTAATGGGGGATCTGTGGAGGACACACTGTTATGGGGGATCTGTGGAGGACACACTGTTATGGAGGATCTGTGGAGGACACACTGTTATGGGGGATCTGTGGAGGACACACTGTTATGGGGGATCTGTGGAGGACACACTGTTATGGGGGAATCTGTGGAGGACACACTGTTATGGGGGATCTGTGGAGGACACACTGTTATGGGGGAATCTGTGGAGGACACACTGTTATGGGGGATCTGTGGAGGACACACTGTTATGGAGAGGATCTGTGGAGTACACACTGTTATAGAGGGGATCCGTGGCTGACACTGTTATGGAGGGGATCTGTGGCTGACACTGTTATGGGGATCTGTGGCTGACACTGTTATGGAGGGGATCTGTAGAGGACACACTGTTATGGGGGATCTGTGGAGGACACACTGTTATGGGGGATCTGTGGAGGACACACTGTTATGGGGGATCTGTGGAGGACACACTGTTATGGGGGATCTGTGGAGGACACACTGTTATGGGGGATCTGTGGAGGACACACTGTTATGGGGGATCTGTGGAGGACACACTGTTATGGGGGATCTGTGGAGGACACACTGTTATGGGGGATCTGTGGAGGACACGCTGTTATGGGGGATCTCTACACTGTTATGGGGGATCTGTGGAGGACACACTGTTATGGGGGATCTGTGGAGGACACACTGTTATGGAGGGGATCTGTGGAGTACACACTGTTATAGAGGGGATCTGTGGCTGACACTGTTATGGAGGGGATCTGTGGCTGACACTGTTATGGAGTGGATCTGTGGCTGACACTGGCGCAGACGGAAGTTACACTGCCAGTGCCCGTCCGGCCTCCTGCCTCACTGTGTAGTAAGTAAATATTAGTACAGTTATTCATAGTATTTCTACTCTGAGCAAGGCCCGGTGCAATACAGTGAGTGCATCGGGCCCCGCTGCCATTACAATAGGATGCCGCACATCAGTGGCGTACACACAATCCGTGGGGCCCCGTTGCAAAACTGATCCATGGGGCCTCCCCGTCTTACATTGACCTGTACATTGAACTGATCCTGCCCGTCGCCGCCCCCCACCAACCCGCCATCGCCCCCTCCCCAGTGAAGGGTCTGCAGGCAGCCGCTGATTGAAGGGGCTGCACACAGAAAGGGTGAATGAAGGGTCTGTAGGCAGCTGCTGCACACAGGGGGAGAAGAATAAAGGGGTTGCACCCGGGGGGGGGGGGGGGGTAAATAAAGGGGCTGCACATAGGGGGGGGGTAAATAAAGGGGATGCAGACAGCCGCTGCAAGCAAGGGGGGGGGGGGGTAAATGAAGGGGCTGCAGGCAGCCACTGCACACAGGGTGGGTGAATGAAGGGGCTGGAGTCGGACACAGGGTTGAATGAAGGGGCTATACACGGGGGGTGAATAAAGGGGCTGCACATGGGGGGTGAATAAAGGGTCTGCACACAGGGTGGTGAATAAAGGGGCTGCACACAGGGAGGGTGAATAAAGGGGCTGCACACAGGGGGGTGAATGAAGGGGCTGCACACAGGGGGGTGAATGAGGGGCTGCACACGGGAGGGGGGGGTGAATGAAGGGGCTGCACACGGGGGGGGTGAATGAAGGGGCTGCTGCACGGAGGGGGGTGAATGAAAGGGCTGCTGCACATGGGGGGGGGGAATGAAAGGGCTGCTGCACGGAGGGGGGTGAATCAAAGGGCTGCTGCACGGAGGGGGGTGAATGAAAGGGCTGCTGCACGGAGGGGGGTGAATGAAATGGCTGCTGCACATGGAGGGGGGGGGGAATGAAAGGGCTGCTGCACGGATGGGGGTGAATGAAAGGGCTGCTGCAGCACATGATGAAATACAAATACTTTGATCCCTCCCCCCCTTTGGCTTACCTTGTTGCTGGGCCAGAGAGGGGACGGGAGGGAGACGATTCCGGGCCCACGTTTCCTCCTGCTATCAGCGAAAGGTTTTGTTGCCGTGCTAACTTCATGCTGGGAGTGCCTCCCAGCGGGCCCTCCCTCAGGCAACACATGGGCCATGGCATTGGGGGGGGGGGGGGAGCTGCACTGGCCACCAATGATTTTAATACTGGGGAGGGAGGGGGGTCCGGCCCCCTGCTGCCTGGCACCATCTGATCTCTTACAGGGGGCTGTGATCCCCACAATTAACCCCTCAGGTGCGGCATCTGAGGGGTTAATTTTGCGGATCACAGCCCCCTGTAAGAGGTCGGGTGCTGCCAGGCAGCAGGGGGCTGGTATATACAGACTTCTCAGTATATTCTAACTTGAAGCGTCCCCATCACTATGGGAATGCCTCTGTGTTACAATATACTGTCGGATCTGAGTTTTCACGATCTAACTCAGATCCGACAGTATATTCTAACATAGAGGTGTTCCCATAGTGATGGGGACACTTCAAGTTAGAATATACTGAGAAGTCAGTATATACCGGCCCCATGCTGCCTGGCAGCATCTGAATTATTTTTATTTTTTTATGCAAATTTTAGATTATTGACATCCTTCACACCTTGATTTATGGTGCTTCTTAAAATCAAAATCCTTTCTATTTTTTATCTCACCATGTGTAGATACTTATATCACAGTATGCCCACGTCTAATGGCATATGACACCTTCACAGGACTCAATTTCTCCTCTTTGAAACCTCTAAATTTATTATTGAAACTTTGAAATTACCTGTGAAAGAATTTCTAGCTTTGTGTACAATTGTTTGACACACTGTTTCACACCTTTTTTTTTTCCTGCAACTGTCCAAACAAGTATTACCCTCTACAATTATATAATCCTGATATTTCATATATCCTAATATAAACCTATACTAATATAAACCTATATCTATTTACACAGATTAACCCCCTATTTTTATTCTTATTTTACTTTCATAAACTATATATATATATATATATATATATATATATATATATATTCCTTATTTACTTTCCTCTATTTAATATTCTTCACTTAAACCCCTCTATTGATTATATGGGGACATTGATACAATGTAATTACCTAATTAGATGAGCCTGATTGACTCATCAGCTGTACCCAATTGCAGGGTCCAGTATCATATGGATATAAAAGGAACACAAGACTATTGGCGGACAACCACTGAGGAAGGGGTGAGATTCATCCCCGAAACACGTCTGGTGACTCATTTGCCCGCCAAACACAAATCTCAGGGAAGCGCTTCCCTTACAAGACCCTTTGTTCTTTATCCTTTGGATGTGCCCTGCGAATTACTTGTCATCTAACCAGCAACAAGCGCGAACACTGAAGCGCGCGGACCAGCTGACATCCTGACACCACGTGGGACGCCGAGTTCTTACAACAGCCGCGCCTTCACATCACGTGGCTTCCAGCATCCCCGCCCAGCAGAGATGCCGCGCGACACACACAGACGCCGGAGTAGCCGCTGCACAGGAGCACCGCTCCACCACATCGACACTGTGTTATCTACAAACTACCGGATAAGGTAAACCCAGGCTGCGCTTGCCCTCCTGTGGGACGCCACAGTTGAGGGCATCAGGAAAAGCTAGCCTAATATAGTGAATTAAGTGAACTGACTTAATTTTATTACATCAGCCTTTCTTCATTATTGTGCAGCACACAGGAGAATTTTCAACCATTAAGACTGTGTATATCTTCTATTTATAATAATGCTCATTTTCTCCTAACAAGGGGTCATTCTCTCCTAACAAGGGGTCTTTTTCATCCATCAAAGAGCAGGACACATATGTTTTAAATAACAGTGTAATTTTTTATTTATTTATTTAGTTCAATATTTTATTCTACCCTATATCTCCCTTTGAACTCCCTAGGATACCCTTCTTATAAGCAATGGTTTCTATTCCAATAAATCTATATTTCTTATATATACTGTAACGGAATGCCTGGCACCCCGACTGGGTACCTTCCGCTGGCGCTTTCTCCTAGCGTTCCCGAGGGCTCCAAGCACTCCAACGGACACCATAACCCTCCACCCACTCTGTACCCAAGATCGGGCTTCAGCTTCCAGTGGGTCGACCTCTCCTAACTCCAGAAAGCAGGAACCAAGAACAAGCTCTTACAAGAGATTATACTCAGGGGAGTATTGTAATATAGCAATCCCCAAGAGTGTAGTTTTCCCATGCCCCAGCCATGAGCCAAGACTTCATGAAGGGGTAAAGAAGAACTTCTCTATTGGATGGCCAAAGCTTGGCCTTTTATGCAAATCCTCCAGCAAGGGCTACTCCCTCGGGGACCTGATAGAGGACAGGCACACAAAATACAGTGACCAATCAACATACAGCTAGATATATCACAACCCCACATGCATTGTCCATTATGCCTGCTGATTGTGTCCCAGGCAATGTCCATTATGCTTGCTAATTGCGTCCCAGGCAATGTCCATTGTGCTTGTTAATTAGGTCACAAGCAATGTCCATTGTGATTGTTAATTGCGTCACAGGCAATGTTTTCTGCTTACTGTCACCGGGGCCATAGTCACAGGGCAAGAGGCTGGCAAGCAGGCCTCTCCAATTCCCAGTAACAAAGGTGCATTCGTCACACATCTTCCCTCCCAGGGGAAGACTAACCAGGTACCTGACCTCCTGCCGGTCAGTACCTGAGTTAGACGAGAAGCCGCCCACAACCATGTACTGCACCTGTAGTTCGTGAGTGTCCAGCTTCGTTGGGTCTGTCCTAGGCTGCAGAGGGTATGGCTGTTGCCCCTGATCTCCCTTGTGTTCCCAGGCATGGAACTGTAGGAAGCCCCTCTGTCACTGGGAGTTGGAGAGGCCTGCTTGCCAGCCTCTTGCCCTTTGACTATGGCCCCTGTCACAGTTAGTAAGCACAATGGACATTGCCTGTGACACAATTAACAATCACAATGGACATTGCCTGTGACGCAATTAGCAAGCATAATGGACATTGCCTGGGACGCAATCAGCAAGCACAATGGTCAATGCATGTGGGGGTGGAATATATCTGGCATGGGATAACTACACTCTTGGGGATTGCTATATCACAATACTCCCCTGAGTATAAGCTCTTGTAAGAGCCTGTTCCTGGTTCCTGCTTTCTGGAGTTAGGAGAGGTCCACCCACTGGAAGCTGAAGCTCGGTCTTGAGTCCAGAGTGGGTGGAGGGCGATGAGACCCCAACCAAGCTGAAGGCGGCTTGTGGGGTCTGTGGTGGTTATGGTGTCCGGTGGAGTGTTTGAAACCCTCGGGAAATGCTAGAAGCAAGCGTCAGTGAAAGGTGCCTAGTCGGGGTTCCAGGCATTCCGTTACACTATGCCACTGTTGCCACCAGTGTAACGGAACGCCTGGCACCCTGACTGGGCACCTTCCGCTGACGCTTGCTCCTAGCGCTTCCCGAGGGCTCCCAGCACGCTACCGGACACCATAACCACCACAGACCCCACGAACCACCTGCTGCTTGGTTAGGGTCTCGTTGCCCTCCACCCTCTCTGTACCCAAGATCGGGCTTCAGCTTCCAGTGGGTCGACCTCTCCTAACTCCAGAAAGCAGGAACCAGGAACAAGCTCTTAGAAGAGCTTATATTCAGGGGATTATTGTGATATAGCAATTCCAAGAGTGTAGTTATCCCATGCCCCAACCATGAGCCAAGACTTCATGAAGGGGTAAAGCAGAACTTCTCTATTGGATGGCCAAAGCTTGGCCTTTTATGCAAGTCCTCCAGCAAGGGCTACTCCCCCGGGGACCTGATAGAGGACAGGCACACAAAATACAGTGACCAATCAACATACAGCCAGATATATCACAACCCCACATGCATTGTCCATTGTGCTTGCTGACTGCATCCCAGACAATGTCCATTGTGCTTGCTAATTGTGTCCCAGGCAATGTCCATTGTGCTTGTTAATTAGGTCACAGGCAATGTCCATTGTGATTGTTAATTGTGTCACAGGCAATGTTCATTTTGCTTACTAACTGTCACCGGGGCCATAGTCAAAGGGCAAGAGGCTGGCAAGTAGGCCTCTCCAACTCCCAGTGAAGGTATATGTGACGAAAGCACCTTTGTCAGTCTATCTGTGGCCAGATATAGAGTGCCGATCTATATTTAATTATTCATTCACTTTCCTTTGCTGCAATAGATCTTTAAGCACCATACATGATAAAGTATCAGGTGAGCACCTATACATACACCTTTTAAATACTGAGTTTTGTTTGGCTGTTAACCCTTGCTTTGTTACTGAAAAAAATGGATTAAAATGGAAAATTTGAAAAAAAATAGCTGTTTTGGGACGGTTTTTATTTTTTGTTATTTACATAGTTCTGGATCAACTTGTAGGAAACAGGCCGAACTGGATGGACAAATGTCTTTTTTCGGTCTTATATACTATGTGTGGTAAGGTGCAGGGTGCTGTCCTAGAAGGCAGGTACGTGTCACCGAGGTTCATAGCCTCGGTGAGGTAAAAGCCTTTTGTTGGTGTCAGTAGCAGGTAGTGCTACTGACACATTTGCTAGATAGCATGGCTGCAAAGCCGATCCGGGCCGGCTCTTACCGGGAGCAGCTAAAGTGTAGGGTGGGGGGCTGCTCCCCACGACCCAGTCCTGGTTTTGGGCTGGGTTTAAAAACTCAGCCAGCACTAGCAGCTGTGAGAGTGATTGTCTTGGAAGCTGCTGCTAGTCCTGTGGAGCTCTCTGGGCTGGAAGGACGTGCCCAGCAAGGAGACGTGCAGCCGTCCTGGAACCCTGAAGGAGGATTGTCCTGCGGCTGGGCTGACAGCCAGGTGCGAACCCGCACATCAAACCTGCCAGGTGAATGGAACCTGTGTTTGGACTTTTTGTTTTCCCCTTCATTTGCTGATGTGTGTGACTTAACACCAAGTGACTTTCTTCTGTTATTTTGATGCAAGTGTGAATAAAACACTGTTTTCCGCACCTTCTGGACTCCCTGTTGCCTCTATACTGCACCCGCACCGCTGTCTACCAGAGCGACTCCCACATTTGGTGTCGGATGCGGGCATGCGCAGTGAGGCTGGCGTGAACACCGAAGTTTGTTTTTGCTGGGCACGACTGGATGTCCTATATTCGGCCGGCAAAGTTGCAGCCTGTGGTCCCTGACAAAATGGAGGCGGCTGTGAAAGCCCTCATAGAGGCTAACGTGCAGCAGCGGGAGACCAACCAGCTACTGCTGCAGCACGTGATGGCATTGCAAGCTGCAGGAGCGTCCCGCCATGTCCACGATGCCCGGAAAGCTGTCCGTGCAGCGATCCCTAAGATGACCCCCTCGGATGATGTGGAGACCTATCTGGCGGTGTCACGAGCCTGGCCATGTGAGGGCCGACTGTCCACAGTGGGGAGAACCCATGGAGACCAATTATGGGTACCGGGCTTCCATGTATGCCCGGAGACTGTGTGCGACCGGCACCCCCGAGACAATAGACAATCGTCATCTGTGCCAGGTGCAAGTCGGTGATAATCTTGCAGTGGCGCTGCTGGACTCAGGGAGCCTAGTAACCCTGGTAAGTGCTGCCCTGGTACAACCCTCCCAGTATACGGGCCGGAAAGTGGGGGTGGTGTGCATACACGGAGACTTAAAGGACTATTCCACGGCTGTAATGTCTCTGTCCACGCCGGCCGGCACCTGGACTTGTGAAGTGGCGATCTCCTCAAAGCTACCCTATGAACTAATAATTGGGAGAGACTTCCCTGGTTTTCCGTCACTATGGCCTGAGGTGAAAGTGACTAATAGCCCTGAGACAGGGGTAACCCTAGCAGAGTGGCCTGGTTCCTGTGGGAGGCCAGAGCCCTGGGAGCCCGAGTCCGAAGGGCCGGCGGTAGGGGTGACCACTGCTCCAGCGGTAGAGGGGGAGACAACCCCACTAAGTGTAATGGTGGGAGACACGGAGGACCGCACAACACCGGGACCAAACCCTAACCAGAGCCTGGGAAAGTGTCATAATAATTGATGGTAAACCCGAGAAACCTGGGGCTGAATTAATGTTTCCGCGATTCATTGTCCTTCAGGATATGTTGTATCGGGTGAACCAAATCCGAGGTGAGCCTGTTGAACAGTTGGTGGTGCCCACAGCGTATCGCAGGCTTGTCATGGAGCTTGCCCACCAACATGTTCTTGGGGGACACCTGGGGTGGCAGAAAACCCAGGACCGCATACTGCAGCGGTTTTATTGGCCCAGTGTGTTCAAGGAGGTAGAGAATTATTGTAAGTCCTGTCCCACCTGTCAGATAAATAGCCCCCAGCCACATTTCCGTAGTCCTCTGGTACCGCTTCCAATTATTGAGGTCCCGTTTGAGCGAATCGCTATGGATCTAATTGGGTCTGTACCAAAGTCTGCCAGGGGCCACCAACACATTCTGGTAGTTCTCGACTATGCCACTCGGTATCCGGAGTTGGTGCCTCTGCGACATACCTCAGCTAAACTCATTGCCAAAGAGTTAATGGAAATGTTTTCCCGTGTGGGCCTGCCAAAATAGGTTCTGACGGACCAAGGGACCCCTTTTATGTCCAAAGTTATGAGGGAACTGTGTAAATTATTGCGTATAAAGCAATTGCGGACGTCCGTTTACCATCCACAAACGGACGGTCTTGTCGAGAGGTTTAACCAAACTTTAAAAAATATGTTAAAAAGGGTGGTGTCTAGAGATGGGAAGGACTGGGACCTGCTTCTGCCCTATCTCATGTTCGCAGTGCGAGAGGTACCCCAGGCCTCTACTGGGTTCTCGCCCTTCGAACTGCTTTATGGCAGACACCCTCGGGGCCTGTTGGATATCGCCAAGGAAGCATGGGAACAACAGCCTGTCCCCCACAAAAGTGTCATTGAGTATGTCACCCAGATGCAGGAACGGATGGAAAAGGTGTTGCCGCTGGTCCGGGAGCATATGGAGGCAGCGCAACAAGCCCAGAGTAGGGTGTACAATCGTCAGGCTCGGGTACGGGGCTTCAAGCCGGGAGATCGGGTGTTGGTTCTGGTACCCACCCTTGACAGCAAGTTCCTAGCTAGGTGGCAGGGCCCCTATGAGGTGATCGAGAAAGTAGGGGAAGTAAATTACAAAGTACACCAACCAGGGCGGCGCAAGCCGGAGCAGGTGTACCACGTGAATTTACTAAAGCCGTGGAAGGATAGGGACACGGCCGACGACCACAGCCCCCGGCCAGGGCTTCTAGGTGAAAAGGGTCCAGCCCCCCCGTTCGAGGCCTGTGAAGCCGTAACCACGGTAAAAATTGCAGACAGCCTGTCTTCCAAACAAGTTCAGGGAGTTCCTCAGTCGGAACACGGATGTGTTCTCGGACCTCCCTGGCCGCACGTCTCTCATCCAACATGACATCGTCACTGAGCCTCAGGCCAAGATCCGGTTAAAACCATACCGGGTACCCGAGGCTCGGCGACGAGCCATCGCGGAGGAAGTGAAATTAATGTTGAAGCTCGATGTCATTGAGGAGTCGAAAAGTGAGTGGGCCAGTCCCATAGTCCTAATACCCAAGCCGGATGGGACGTTGCGGTTCTGCAACGACTTTCGCAAGTTAAATGAAGTGTCCAAGTTTGACGCGTATCCCATGCCCCGGGTAGACGAGCTTGTGGAGAATTTAGGACAAGCCCGTTATTTTTCTGTGCTGGACCTCACTAAAGGGTACTGGCAGGTACCCTTAACGGAGTCGGCTAAGGAAAAACCGCTTTGTTACCCCGCAGGGCCTGTATCACTACAAGGTGTTACCCTTTGGCCTGCATGGCGCTCCCGCCACCTTCCAAAGGTTAATGGACATAGTGCTGCGACCACATCGTCGGTACGCCTCGGCCTATTTAGATGATGTGATCATCCACAGCACCGACTGGGAAAGCCATTTGCCCAAAGTGCAGGCGGTAGTGGATGCCCTGAGGAAAGCCGGTCTAACCGCCAATCCAAAGAAGTGTGCGATTGGATTGGAAGAGACCAAATACCTGGGATATGTCATTGGGCGGGAGTCATCAAGCCTCAGGTAAATAAGGTAGAGGCAATACGGAATTGGCCCCGACCGGTCACCACCAGGCAGGTAAAGTCGTTCCTGGGGATTGTGGGGTATTACATGAGGTTTGTGCCCCACTTTGCTACTATCGCTTCGCCATTGACAGAGTTGTTAAAGGGCGTAAGACAGGGATGGTCCGCTGGAATGAGCAGGCGGAAAAGGCTTTCTCCGCCTTGAAATCGGCCCTGTGTGGGTCCCCGGTTTTGGTGACACCCGATTTCAGGAGAGAATTCATAGTCCAGACCGACGCCTCTGAGGTTGGCCTTGGTGCGGTACTATCGCAGGAAGTCAACGGGAGGAGCATCCCGTTGTCTTCCTCAGCCGCAAGCTCACCCCAGCCGAGACTAGGTACAGCATAGTCGAGAGAGTGCCTGGCCATCAAGTGGGCACTCGAGGCCCTCCGTTATTACCTGTTGGGCAGAAGCTTTCGCCTGGTGACCGACCACTCCCCACTCAAGTGGATGTCCCAAGCCAAAGAGAGGAATGCCCGGGTCACCAGGTGGTTTCTGTCCCTACAGAATTTTAAATTCACGGTGGAACACAGAGCGGGCCGGTTGTTAAAAACGCAGACGCGCTCTCCCGGGTACACTGTTTGTCGTGTGTCCACCCCTCAGGGTTGAACAAAGGGGGGTATGTGGTAAGGTGCAGGGTGCTGTCCTAGATGGCAGGTACGTGTCACCGAGGTTCATAGCCTCGGTGAGGTAAAAGCCGTTTGTTGGTGTCAGTAGCAGGTAGTGCTACTGACACATTTGCTAGATAGCATGGCTGCAAAGCCGATCCGGGCCGGCTCTTACCGGGAGCAGCTAAAGTGTAGGGTGGGTGGCTGCTCCCCACGACCCAGTCCTGGTTTTGGGCTGGGTTTAAAAACTCAGCCAGCACTAGCAGCTGTGAGAGTGATTGTCTTGGAAGCTGCTGCTAGTCCTGTGGAGCTCTCTGGGCTGGAAGGACGTGCCCAGCAAGGAGGCGTGCAGCCGTCCTGGAACCCTGAAGGAGGATTGTCCTGCGGCTGGGCTGACAGCCAGGTGCGAACCCGCACATCAAACCTGCCAGGTGAATGGAACCTGTGTTTGGACTTTTTGTTTTCCCCTTCATTTGCTGATGTGTGTGACTTAACACCAAGTGACTTTCTTCTGTTATTTTGATGCAAGTGTGAATAAAACACTGTTTTCCGCACCTTCTGGACTCCCTGTTGCCTCTATACTGCACCCGCACCGCTGTCTTCCAGAGCGACTCCCCACATATGTTAAAAAACTATGTTAGATGTTAGTTGATCTGACAGGTTAGATTGTGTGCTATTTCTATAGAGAAGGTTGTTACGGACGTGACAATATCAAATATGACTACTTTTTTGGGAATTTTTGTTTCAGTTTTTCATAATAAAGCATTTTTTAAAAAAAATATATTTTTTAGTGTCTCCACATTCTGAAAGCCATATATATATTTTTTTTGGGCGACAGTCTTATGTAGGGGCTCATTTTTTGCTGACACTCTCCTAAAACCACTGGACCACCATTAATTTTTAGAGAGGAGGCCTGCCACACCGCCCCCCTCCAGCGCCGCCCGCCGCACATCAGCGCCGCCCGCAACCCCCCCTGCACAGCACGTTGGCCAATCAGTAAGAGGGCTGCCTGGGGGCAATAAAAAACTTAAAAAATCGCAACTTTTAAGTTTCTGATCCCCGCGGATCAGAAACTGCAAAAAGCGCTGCAAACCGCAGGTCTGAATTGACCTGCTGTTTACTGCGATCGCCGACATGGGGGGGTCACAGGATCCCCCTGGGTATTGTAACAAGGTGCCTACTGATTGATTTCAGCAGGCATCTTGTTACGATCACCGCTACCTGCGCAGCAGTGATCGGAAATTCGCAGGGCGTACAGGTACGCCCTCGGTCCTTAAGTACCAGGACGCCAGAGTATACCTGTACACCCTGCGTCCATAAGAGGTTAGGTAGAGGGAAGAAAAAATATAAAAATAAAATAATATAGTTACATAAGTGTGCACACTCTTAAACTTATACTTTGTTGAAGCACCTTTTAATTTTATTACAGCACTCTCGGGTATGAGTCTTTTTGGGTATGAGTCTATCAGCATGGCACATTTTGACTTGGCAAAATTTGCCCACTCTTCTTCGCAAAAACACTCCAAATCTGTCAGATTGCGAGGGCATCTCCTGTGCACAGCCCTCTTCAGATCACCCCACAGATTTTGAATCGGATTCAGGTCTGGACTCTGGCTGGGCCATTCCGAAACGTTAATCTTCTTCTGGTGAAGCCATTCCTTTTTTTGATCTGGATGTATGCTTTGGGTCGTTGTCATGCTGAAAGATGAAGTTCCTCTTCATGTTCAGCTTTCTAGCAGAAGCCTGAAGGTTTTGTGCCAATATTGACTGGTATTTGGAACTGTTCATGATTCCTTCTATCTTAACTAAGGCCCCAGTTCCAGCTGAAGAAAAACAGCCTTAAAGCATGATGCTGCCACCACCATGCTTCACTGTGGGTATGGTGTTCTTTTGGTGATGTGCAGTGTTGTTTTTTTGCCAAACATATCTTTTGGAATTATGGCCAAAACGTTCAACCTTGGTTTCATCAGACCATAACACCTTTTCCAACATGCTTTTGGGAGACTTCAGATGTTTATTTGCAAAATGTAAGTTGGCTTGGATGTTTTTCTTTGTAAGAAAAGGCTTTCATCTTGCTACTCTACCCCATAGCCCTGACATATGAAGAATCCGGGAGATTGTTGTCACATATACCACACAGCCTGTACTTGCCAGATATTCCTGCAACTCCTTTAATATCCTTTAATATTGCTGTAAGCCTCTTGGTAGCCTCCCAGACCAGTTTTCATCACGTCTTTTCATCAATTTTGGACGGACGTCCAGTTCTTGGTAATGTCACTGTTGTGCCATATTTTCTCCACTTGATGATGACTGTCTTTAATATGTTCCATGGTATATCCAATGCCTTGGAAATTC
This sequence comes from Bufotes viridis, assembly GCA_033119425.1. Lineage (NCBI taxonomy): Eukaryota > Metazoa > Chordata > Amphibia > Anura > Bufonidae > Bufotes > Bufotes viridis. The sequence continues at coordinate 301,450,093 of CM065592.1, forward strand.
TTTTGTACCCTTCTCCTGACTGATACCTTTTAACAATGAGATCCCTCTGATGCTTTGGAAGCTCTCTGTGGACCATGGCTTTTGCTGTGGGATGCAACAAAGAACATTTCAGGAAAAAACAACTAGAGCAGCTGAACTTTATTTGGGGTTAATCAGAGGCACTGTAAATGATGGCAGCACGTGTATGCTGACTCCTATTTAACATAATTTTGAATATAGAAACACACCCAGCATATTCCTCCCCTCTGCCTGTGATACAATTACCCTACACGGGTTAATGTAATCATCACAGGCAGGAGAATACACAATGTCTTCTGTCCTGGAGACAACCCGAGGAGTAATTTAATTATCTCTCAGGACAAAGGGAAATCGCCAATACACACGTGGAGACAATAGGATAGATATCACTATTCAATATACAATGTCCCACCCTTTACAGTACACATAGAAATTTAACATATCCCAAAATGGCATGAATTAGATCAGGGGTTTTAAAGTTTAGCATGGGCTGATGAGAGGGCCCATAATCCTGGGGCAAGAGGCTGGCAAACAGGGTCCTCCAAACATCAGTGGCAAGGTTGGCTTCGCCACACATCTCCCCCTCCCAGGGAAGACTAACCAGATACCTGACCTCACGCCGGTCGGTATCTGAGTTAGTCTGGCAGTCCATCCACCACCAAATACTGGACCTGTTGAATTTGGTAGCCTGTCTCTGTCCAGTGAGTCCACCAAGGTTATGTTGGTAACTGGTACTCCCGGTCTCTGTGTTTCTCCCTGGCTTGGAGTGGAGGTTGCTTTGTGGGCAGGGATCAGCGGTACTCTGCCCTGGTGCCAGCGCCACCACAGAAGAAGCCCGGTTGGAGCCTGGTTGTTGGAGGGGGAGACAGACTGTCTCCCCTTTGGCTAAACAGCCCTGTTGCTGGGGGACAGGAACGACTGTCCCTACCCCTGTGCTGTAAGTGCAGAGACCACGGTCCCATCTGCACGGTTGTGGGGCTTACTGTCTCCCCCTGGTGCATTAAACTGTCGCTGGGGGATGTAGACTGGGCTCCCAATTTCCTGTAAATCACACGGCCGCTGGGGAGCAGGACCGACTGTCTCTGCCCCCTTTAACTTAGCCTGCCGCTGGGGAGAGCGGGTAACAAGCTCCTCTCCCATACATACTTCCAGCCTCTGGGGAGGGAGACCGACTGTCTCCGCTCCAAATACAGTGTCCTGTTGCCGGGGAAAGGAGACTGGGCTTGCTATTCCCTGTAGGACACTCTGCCGCTGGGTGACAGGACCGACTGTCTTTGCCCCCTGTAACTCAGCCTGCCGCTGGGGAATGGAGACTGGGCTCCCAAATCCCTGCAGGACCGAGGAGGGACCTCGGACCCACCTCCACCGGCTACCTGGGTTTCTTCCCAGTAAACATACACAATATCCTCCCAGTTGAAGGGCTCTGGACCTGGGTCTGAAACTCTGCTCTCTCGCTGAGCCCTCTCACTGGAGTGGAACAGCTGCTGGTAGTCCTGTTCCAGCTTCATCTCCCGGGTCACCAGGTGGACCAGATTTTGCTAAATTTTGTGAGTGTCGTCCCAGTCATACCTGATCTCCCGCCACTCAAAGAGGTCCCTGAACCGGGCTTGTGTAGGGCTCCCAAACTCCAGCTCTGAAAAAGTCTCCCATAACAAGCCAGGACCATCAAACTCCTCTCCCTCTGGCTTGTCATGCTTGGCTGTCCGGGGTAGGTACTGAGCTTCATACCACCAGAGTACATGGTAGGCATCTTCCAGCCACATCTCCTGCCATACCAGGTGCTTCAGATCTTCTACCCTGGGACATGCGTTGCCCTCAAATTGTAAAATCCACGGAATGGTGCCACCTGTCGCTGTCCTTCTGGCTGTAGGAACGATACCGCTGCTTGCCACCAGTTGTTACAGTATAACCCGGTATAGTGAGGGTTAATACCGTTCGGGAGATACCCCTGGCGAAGAGCACAGCAACCCACAAACAGTGGAATCCACCGGACTGGAACCATACGAAATCCTCCTTTCCTGGAACAGGCAAGAGAACATTCCGAAGTAGCAATTCCCCCCAAGTACGAGACGAGGCTCCGTATTGTTGGTTAAACAGGAATCCGCTTTATTGAGGTCTACCTGCCCGGTATTTATCCAGCTCTCCCAACTGGTGGACACTCCCCTAGGGGACCAGAAGGAAGACTGAGACACAGGAGATACAGCAGCCAATCACACACAATGGGACAATAGAAACACATCCAGCATATTCCTCCCCTCTACCTGTGATACAATTACCCTCCACGGGTTAATTTATTCATCACAGGCAGGAGAATACACAATGTCTTCTGTCCTGGAGACAACCGAGGAGTAATTTAATTATCTCTCAGGACAAAGGGAAATCACCAATACACACGTGGAGACAATAGGACAGACATCACTATTCAATATACAATGTCCCACCCTTTACAGTACACATAGACATTTAACATATCCCAAAATGGCATGAATTAGACCAGGGGTTCAAAAGTTTAGCATGGGCTGATGAGAGGGCCCATAATCCTGTGGCAAGAGGCTGGCAAACAGGCCCTTCCAAAACCCAGTGGCCAGGTTGGTTTCGCCACAGTCGCCTTTAGGGGCGCACGTAGTGATGAGGAAAGTGGCATGGGAGCTTGTGTTCCGAGTGGTCAGGCTCCTGACCCAGAAGCCATTGAGGAGGACATCAGTGATGTGCAGACAATATTCGATAATGATAAAGCCGATCGCACTTGGGAGCCGGGTGAAGAAGGGGCTCTTTCATCATCAGGACAAGAGGGTGGCAGCTGGCCTGTCAGGTAGCGGCTGAGCCAGCAAGTCACTAGCATGGCCGGGAGTCAGCAGGGTGGCAGCAGTGCGAGTTCAGGAGCCAAACGGGAATGGAGTAGACCATCCGCTTTGCAGCAGCCTACCTGCTGGGAAAGGAGTGGTGAACCAGTTCACGGAAACAGCAGAATTAGTGGAATTAGCAGTCAGCCAGTAAGTAGTGTTGGGGAGAAAATAAGGTACTCGGCGGTGTGGCAGTTTTTTGTGAAGCCGCCGGAGGAGGCCAACATAGCCATATGTAGAATATGTGGGCAGAAGGTGACACATTACCAGGGTGCCAATGTTGGCACCACAGCCCTGCGTCAACATATGCAGCATCACCATCAAGTGGCCTGGGAGAACTGTGGCTCTGATGTGGTGGTCCAGCCTGCCACAGCCACCACTACATCACCCAGTAGCATGCATCCAGTTTCAGCCAGTCAAGGCTCCACCACCTCAGCCGAAGGGAGCTGTCTGTCAATCCCATCTTCTGCTGGTCCAGATGTTCCTGCTTCTGCTCCTACTCCTCGTCAGTCATTCCGTCAGCAATTGATCACCGAAGCGATTGCCAAGAGACAACAGTATGTAACAGCGCAGAAGCTGAACTCACTCCTGTCCAAGTTGCTTTCCAAGTGGTGGACTCTGAACCTTTCAGAGAACTAATGGCTTGTGCCAAGCGCATGGCAATTACGACATGTGGAGCTGTAACTATGGTCAGGTACAATACATATCCTTTACAGCCAACTAGGTGAATGTAGTTGCTGCACAGCCACACCAGCAACTGGACAAGTCACACCGCTTCTGCGTTCACTCGTTTCTGCGACAATGTCCGCCTCTGCCTCCTCATCCTCCACCATGTCCTCTGCCTCCACTGCAGGGACAAGTCACAGTGCCCCTCCAGCATACCACATGTGCAGGGCTCGGCGGTGTCATGCTGTTCTGCACCTAGTTTGCCTTGGAGAATGGAGTCACACAGGGGAGGAACTGCTCCGTGTGATGCGTCAAGAAATTGAATCCTGGCTTTCTCAGTGACAACTGAAAATCGGGACCGACAATGTGAAGAACATAGTGTCGGCGCTGCGTCAAGGAAGGTTGCGCCATGCGCCCTGCATGGCACACATGTTCAATCTTCTTGTCAAGCGGTTCCTGAAGTCTTCCACCCATCTGCAAGACATCCTAAAAATGGGCAGGAAACTTTGCTTGCACTTCAGCCACTCGTACACTGCAAAGCACACCCTCCTTGAGCTGCAGCGGCAGAACGGCATCCCCCAACATAGACTGATATGTGACATTTCCACCCGTTGGAATTCTACCCTCCATATGTTGGACCGACTATACGAACAGAGAAAGGCTATCAACGATTTCTTGATGATGCAAGCGGATAGGAGTACTCCCCTGTGTAACTTCGATGTCAGCCAGTGGCAGCTCATGTGTGGCACCTGCTGTTTGCTCAGGCCCTTTGAGGACGCCACGTTATTTGTCAGTCTCCAGAACTATGGTATAAACAATGTCATTCCACTGCTTCATGTCCTAGAACAGATGGCGGTAACAATGGCTGATCAGGGGACAGGAAACGTGGCGCCTCGATTTAACAGCCACATGAGCTCTGTGGGGGCTGAACTGGAAGAGGAGGAGGAGGGGGAGGAGGACATTGGAGCACAGGCAGTGTGTAGCTAAATGGGTGGTGTTTCTACTCAGCTGACCGGACAGGAGCAGCCAGAGGATCTACAGGGCAATGAGGAAGACCAGACAGAGAACCCCGAAACACTGTGGCAGTATGCAGTGGAGATGGAGGCAGGGAGACCCTCCGAGTCACTTGCACAAATGGCACGATGCATGCTCATTTGCTTGCGTAGTGATAGCCGAATTGTAACTATTCGGCAGAGGGATGACTTCTGGCTCTCCATCTTGTTGGACCCTCGCTACCGGTCCAGAATGGGGGCCTTTTTTACACCCACTGAGAGGGAGGACAAACTGCCTATCTGTGCTATCGTCCATCCTCTTGCGGGGACGACCAGGGGGGCAGGGGGCCCTCTGCGCTCACGTTCCACTGCCATGTCTGCTGGGGAGAGGTGGAGTGGCAGGAGCAGTACCAGCTCCATCAGCAGCAGCCTGAGTCTACAGTTGCTGATGAGTAGCTTTCTTCACCCGCATAGTGAAGAAACTACTCACCAGAAGAAGCAGCAGGTAGACCTGGAGCAGGACCTGAACCAGCAGGTGGTAGCATACTTGGACAGCATCCAAAATGTGGAGAGACTGACCTTTGTCAAGATGAATCAGGTGTGGATCAGCCAGGATTTCCAACCACCAATTCCTGATGCGTCAGACTAGATTATCCATTGTGCCACACCAACATTTTGATACAAGAGACCGGTTTCTTCAGACTATCTGCCTCAGTTAATACTTTGATGCTGCAAACCGCCTGATGCCATACATCTGATGCAAAGTGCTCCTTATTTCACCCACTTTTGTCAGCGGGTACTGGTATTGCCACCCACCGCCCCACTCTGTTACCGGGTCACTTTATGGTCTCCTGATGCAGCTGCTGCTGCCATCTCCTAATTATGTCAAGAAAAAAAGAGAAAAAAGAGGTGATTTAGAGGGATGGTTAGAACCCCCTTTAGTGTCCCAAATCCATGGGTCTATAAGCGCCAGCCTACCTCCCCAATAGGGGTGCAACTTAATCTCCAGTAGGTTAAATAAGTGACCCGCTTAAAAATAAATAATTATAAGTAGGGAATTCACATAGATAAAATGATAATTATGATAAAAGGCACTTTCCGTAAATTACCAAAGGCTGAACGAAGGGAAGGGTACTCACTTCACTTGGGGGCTGTCTTACAGGTTAAACTCAAGACACCTGAGACAAAAAAAAGCCCTGGCCAGGATCGCACGTAGAATCTTAGAGGCTGAAGTCACCACTCGGACGAGGATCTTCTTCAAAACCACTTTATTAACATCAAGGCTCGACGCGTTTCAGGGTATCCATTAATCCCTTCCTCAGGAGCAGTATCTCCAAGGTGACATCTCCTAACTATGTCACCTTGCCACCCTCTGGTATCCTCCTGCTGCTTCTACTGCCATCTCCACATTATGTCACCTAGCCACTCTGTGGTCTCCTCATGCTGCTGCCATATCCACACTATGTCATCTTGCCACTCTGTGGTATCCTCCTGATGCTGCTGCCATCTCCACATTATGTCATCTTGATACTCTGTGGCCTCCTGATGCTACCGCCACCTCCAAACTATGTCACCTTGCCACTCTGTGGTATCCTCCTGATGCTGCTGCCATCTCCACATTATGTCACCTTGCCACTCTGTGGTCTCCTCATCCTGCTGCCATATCCACACTATGTCACGTTGCCACTTTGTAGCCTCCTGATGCTACCGCCACCTACAAACTATGTCCCTTGCCACTGTGTGGCCTCCTCCTGATGCCATCTCCACACTATGTCATCTTGTCTCTCTATGGTATCCTCCTGATGCTGCTGCTGCTACTGCCATCTCCACACTATGTCACCTTGCCACTCTGTGGTATCCCGCTGCTGCCATCTGCACACTATGTTACCTTGCCACTCTGTCGTATCCTCCTGATGCTGCTGCCATCTCCACACTATGTCACCTTGCCACTCTGTGGTTTCCTCATGCTGCTGACATCTCCACATTATGTCACCTTGCCACTCCGTGGGTTCATCATGCTGCTGCCACCCACAGACTCTGTCATTGTGCCGCTCTGTTGTCTCCTCATGCTGCTGCCACCTCCAGACTCTGTAATTGTGCCACTCTGTGGTCTCCTTATGCTGCAGCCACCTCCAGACTCTGTCATTGTGCCACTTAGTGGCCTCCTCATACTACTTCCACCTCCAGACCCTGTTATTGGGCCACTTACTGGTCTCCTCATGCTGCTTTCACCTCACAACTTCATGGCTGGGCCACTATTTTGCCTTTCGGTCTGGCTGACATCATCAATAATTTGACACTTCTGATCTGTCGGAAGGACGGAAAAATGAGATGCACAACGGATCCTGTCTGTGTAGCAGCTTTAAGGCCTGTATGGTCCCATTATAATTGGCTTATGATTTGGTAGCCAAAAGCAGGAGTAGAAAGCACAGAAGACCTGCAAATATTCCATTCACATGTCAGCTCTGTTTTAGATCCACCTCGTTTTTTTTTTTTTGCCTTTAGCAATACTGATGGATTATTGAGAAAATGCTGACTGAGTGAAGGTGCATGCTCCCCAGACAGGATCAGTTTTTTGTGGGTAATTTTTCTGACGGTTTAGAGGAAGGGCAAAATAATCGGTGACGTCAACACAAACTTACTGCTGACACCATCTCCACTCTGTCAGGGGGCCTATACCTGTAGAGGCATTCAATAGAACAGGTTCTGTAGACATCTATGTAGAATTAGCTGACGAGGGTGTAAAAGAAGTGCGCTTCTTCTTGACACTAACATCTACCTTTAAGACTGAGTTGATACTTGAGTTATTTGGTCAGTTTTGGCCCCGTCACCCCCCAAATAAGTGAAATATGCAGTGATTTTAAGGGCGACGCCTGTCATCTGCATGTCATACGGACTCACAGTATTATTTCACTACCAAAGCAGACTCCCTATGTGTGTTACTGCACAGTGTTCTACACCACTATAAAGGCTCTCAGTAGCCAGAAAATACCAGTTTTAAAAATAAAAAGTGATTTAAACAGCAAGTTATTTTCTGATGACACATTCCCTTTAATTCTGTGAGCACCACATTTTGGATTTTGTGGAATGTCATTGGGGACTTGGATAAGTCAGTATCATGTGGGGTTTACGGATATAAATTTCGAAAGCAAGTCTATTTTATTCAACTTATTTATTTCAGAAAAGTCTTCAGTGGAATATGGATTTCTAAGAAATGCAGTCAAACATACAAAGGAAATTATGGTAAGACAAGCAAGTAACCATTCAATAATTTTTCAAAATGATCATCATTGCATCACATTATTATTAGTACTAAATAATTTTTGTGTAATTATTTTGTTTATAATTTGAAGAAAATATATTTTATTCTGTATACCTTTTACTTCTAAATATTTTGGTATTATTGTCAGGAAATGTAAGGTTTCAATTTTTATGTAATTGAAAGAAAACCCAGCAGATTGATGATTGATACCACCCTATCCCAAGCAGCATGAAATATTGATAGGCTCTTGTAGCTCATTACAAAGAAGTATGTAACTCTGTTTACTCTGAAACACTGTGGTGTTTCACAGAGAACATGGGGGTAGGGTGTGGTATTATCAATGCTTCTATGCCAGCTTTGTGAAAAGTTTTTGTGCAAGCCTCTTTTTGTGCAATCATTTTTTGGGAGGGAGTTGGGCCTACATGACCTTGGATAATTATGTCAGAAGACTGGTGAATTTAAAACCAGCTCATAATAGGAGTAGGTTTCTGTTTCTGGTGCATGGGCCTCTGGAAATGTGCCACAATTATTAAGAGTCACGTGACTCTTAATAAATTTGCCTCATCTTAGGCTACTTTTACACTAGTGATAAAGCAATTCAGCAAGCTGTTCTGGCAGAACAAAAGCCTGCTGGACTTATCCAGATCCGACCTATCCAGATATGGCTGTTCATCCAGTGCATTAACTATAATAGGAGCCACTGTCCAACAATATATAAATACTCCATCCGAGCTGATACTTTGGAACAAATGAACTGTCTGGTGTGAACTGTTTCCAATCCGGGTGGACTCCTAGCAGGATTACTGCCTCGGTTCACACCCTCCTTGTTTCCTTCTCCAGGGTCACAGACTGCCGGCAAAGCTGCTTCTCTGTGTTGTGGTCCTAGTGAACAATTGTAGCGTGAATAGTGAAATCTCACAAACACAGATTGCGAAGAATAGACATTTATTTACTTTCAAGAGCTCTGTCAACAAATTACATATAATTGCATACCATTCCGGTATTTATATTTTGTTGGACATTTGGAACTTTGGACCTTTCCCTTTGCGGATCCAGCAGCGAAGATTATCCACGTTGCACAGATGAGGACAAATTTTTTTTTCATGCTTGTATAATGGGAGCCAGCAGGGACCTGACTGCTTCCCGACATAAATGCCAGGATTAAGCTGGACAAAAACTATTGCATGCAGCGATGTTTGTCAAGCCATATCCTGACATTTATGCTGGGGAGGGAATGGATTCCCACTGGATCCCGTTATTGCTTATGGAGTTCGGGGGCATGGGCCACCATCTAACTATGCCTAATCCTGAGAATGAACAGCCTGCAGGATTGCTTTACCATATTTTTTAAATTAACAATCGTATAAGAAACAATTGTAAATACAGTAGCTGACCATGTAACAAGGATTAACTGCTTGAATGCACTCAGGCTTCTACTTGCCTGGCTTGGCTTAAATTACAGGTATTTTTTCTGTTTGCATATAGGAGGAAACATTTTACTTAGGGCTCATGCAAATGAGCGCAAGGGCTCTGTGCCCGTGCTGTGGACCGCTGGCCGTGTGCACTCCGGGCTGCAGATGCGGACCCATTGACTTGAATTGGTCCACGATCCAAAAGATACAGCTAAAATGGGACATGTCTTATCTTTTGCGGTGCTGAGGTATGGACCCAAAAGCCAACAGAAGCGCTTCATAGTGTTTCTGTGGGCTTCCGATCCATACCTCCGCAAAACGGGCATGAAGCCCTTACTGTAAGTTCGTCTGCATGAGCTCTAAAGCTGAATTGTATGAGAAGATGGCACGAGCCTCCCAGCGGACATTTTATCCTGAGCCTGACTCTTTTTAAAAATATTCAAGGTAGCATCAATCTCCAGATGGGTTTAATTTAAAGCTTATCAATTGTATTATGAAAAGCTCTACACCTTTATAATCCCATTTAGCTCCGCACACATTTGGGACATTTTCTTATTATTTCATTTTACTTTTCTTGGGCTAAAATAATTTTTACCAATTGCTTTTACCATCCACTCTGATAGCAGATAGCTTGAAGCGCCATCTGTAGTCCTTATGTCTAGATTCCTAAGAGCTTATACACTCTAATTTAAAGGAAATGTGTCACCAAGAATATTATCTGCCATTAAAAAATATATAGCAAGACAAATCCTTTGTTTCTAATTTGTTTGTATTTTCAGATCGCAGATTTCTTTATTCTATTTTCTGAACATGATTATGGGGGCTGCCATGTTGCCTGAACTGTTCATAGCAACATTTAGAAAGCATTAAAGGGGTTATCTAGGGATTGATAATGATCACCTATCAGCAGCTTTTCATGCACAGTGTCTGTGCTTGGTATTGCAGCTCAGTCCATTCACTCCATTGGCTCTAAGGTGCAACTAGGCCATGTGACCTATGTACAGTGATGTCACATGATTTAAAAAGAGGCTCTAGTTCTCATGGAGAGCTAGCCAGTACTAACAGCATGGACTCCTGCTGATCTGATATTGATGATCTATCCAGAGGATAGATCATCAATATATATTTCCGGATAACCCATTTAGGGCTAGTTTCACACTAGCGGCAAAGAACTCCAGCAGGCTGTTCCGGCAGGTGAACAGCCTGTCAGATCCATGCTGCCACTAGTGCAAGTGTGCCCCCGGACTACCGCTCCACCCCCACTGACTATAATGGGGGCGGGACGGAGTTCCGGCGGCAACATGACAAACATGCCGAGAGGAGGCCAGAATAAAAGTACGACAGAACTCTGTCCCATCCCCCTTATCTGGCCAGCCGGCCGGAGTTCCTTTCTGCTAGTGTAAAACTAGCTCGAGAGAATTGGTTTATGGAAGCCACATAATGGTCCTAATGGTTTTCAGCAGGCCCTATTGACTTATTAGGGAGAATTTTTTAGGCATGCTGTGATGTGTACAGGGATGTGAGACATGTACAAGATAAGCTTTGACAATCAGCGATTGTGAATGGTGGATCCTGTCTCATCTATACACAGGTTATATAATTACAAGCAGAATTAGAATGACTGATAGGCATGTACTGTAACTGCAGTAAAATAATTTGTACAGACCAAGAAATGAAGCCTATTATTAAGCTTAGTGGCCAGTGTGAAAACTACAGGATTTGATATTGACCTTGAAAATGAAAAATAACATCATCATAAATTCTTTAAAAATATGCTCAACATAAAAACATGATTAAAACAATAGCTAATTTTCTGATGACAAGTTAACTTCATGGGGTATTCCCATCTTGGACATTAGGGGCATATGTCTGATAGGTACAAATCCCACCTATGGGACCCGCATCTATACTTAGAACGGAGCCTGCAAAGTGCCGGAGGGCACATCATGCATGTGTGGCTGCCCTCCATTCATTCCTATGGGAGCGCCATTCACTTCAAACAAGCTGAGCTGTGCACAGGCCACGTGACATAGTTGTCATGTCACCGTCCTGTGGGAAATAGCGAAAGGCTGCTTTAGGACTGAGAGCGCCACTGCCTTCTCAAATAGGTGATCTGCAGGGGTCCCAGATGTTGGACTCCCGCCGATCAGATACCGATTACCTATCCAAAGGATAAGTCATCAGTAAGAAAAAAGTGTAAAACACCTTAAACGATATATCACCTTTGTGTATATACAGTATAACACAAAATCCACCATTCACAATAGGTGATTGCCAAAGCTTATCTATTCCTTCCTTGTACAATGACCTCTGTACAGGTCACAGAGCATGCCCAGAAAACTCGCCCACAGAAGTCAATGAGGTCCCCTCCAGACAATTGTGTCTATGGCCCATGGGGCTGCTGTAAAGTAATTTTCTTAGGCTACATTTACACTGTCATTTTTGATGGACACTTTTCATCCAGTTTTGTATCCATTTTCTAGCCATCTGGTCATTCTTAATGGTCATTTTGCATTCCTTTTTAATGGCCGTTAAAAACAGTCATTAAATAGGTTTGATTTTTACTGGCCCTTTTTATGAAATTCCAAACTTTACAGTATATACAATGTCCGCCATAGTGGCCCCAGCAGGAATAATGTTTCCCATAGTGGCCCCCAGCAGTAATAATATCCCCCATAGTGGCCCTCAGCTGTTATAATGTGCTTTTTTTAAGCTGAAAATAAATAGATAAATTACTCACCTCAATAACTTGCACTCACAGAGGCAGTAACTCTTCTCTTGGTGCTGAAGGACCTGCACTCCTAGCGTGATGACGTCATCACGTTGGGACTGCAGATCCTTCAGCATCAAAAGAGAAGGGACTGCCTTTGCAAGTAACATAGTATATAATATTAGACCGAAAAAAGACATTTGTCCATCCAGTTTGGCCTGTTTCCTACAAGTTGATCCAGAGGAAGGCAAAAAACCCCTGTGAGGCAGAAGCCAATTTTCCCCACTTAAGGGGAAAAAAATTCCTTCCCGACTCCAATCAGGCAATCAGAATAACTCCCTGGATCAACGACCCCTCTCTAGTAGCTGTAGCCTGTAATAAATCCAGTCCCCTCTTGAATTCCTTTATTGTACTCACCCTCACCACCTCCTCAGGCAGAGAGTTCCATAGTCTCACTGCTTTTACAGTGAAGAATCCTTTTCTATGTTTGTGTACAAACCTTCTTTCCTCCAGACGCAGAGGATGTCCCCTCGTCACAGTGACAGTCCTGGGGATAAATAGATGATGGGACAGATCTCTGTACTGACCCCTGATATATTTATACATAGTTATTAGATCTCCCCTCAGTCGTCTTTTTTCTAAAGTGAATAACCCTAATTTTGATAACCTTTCAGGGTACTGTAGATGCCCTCCTCTGAACCCTCTCCAGCTCTGCTATGTCTGTCTTGTTCACAGGAGCCCAGAACTGTACACAGGACTCCATGTGTGGTCTGACTAGTGATTTGTAAAGTGGTAGGACTATGTTCTCATCACGGGCGTCTATGCCCCTTTTAATGCAACCCTATATCTTATTGGCCTTGGCAGTAGCTGCCTGACACTGGTTTTTGCAGCTTAATTTGCTGTTTATTAAAATTCCTAGATCCTTTTCCATGTCAGTGTTACTGAGTGTTTTACCATTTAATATGTTCGGGTGACTTACATTATTCCTTCCCATGTGCATAACTTTACATTTGTCAGTGTTAAACCTCATCTGCCATTTTTCTGCCCAAGCCTCCAATCTATCCAGATCCCTCTGTAGCAGAAAACTGTCCTCTTCAGTGTTAATTACTTTACACAGTTTAGTGTCATCTGCAAAAATAGATATTTTACTGTGCAGGCCTTCTACAAGATCATTAATAAATATATTGAAGAGAATAGGGCCCAATACTGACCCCTGAGGTACCCCACTAGTTACAGTGACCCAAGCTGAGTATCTACAGTTAATAACCACCCTCTGTTTTCTGTCACTTAGCCATTTACTTACCCACATACAGACATTTTCTCCCAGTCCGAGCATCCTCATTTTATATACTAACCTTTTATGAGGTACAGTGTCAAATGCTTTGGAGAAGTCCAGATTTACGACATCTATTGATTCGCCGCTGTCAAGTCTAGAACTTACCTCTAGAGTTGAGCGAACACCTGGATGTTCGGGTTCGACGAGTTCGGCCGAACTTTCGAAAAATGTTCGGGTTCGGGATCCGAACTCGACCCGAACTTCATCCCGAACCCGAACCCCATAGAAGTCAATGGGGACCCGAACTTTTGGGCACTAAAAGGCTGTAAAACACACCCGGA